>JANHGL010006873.1:0-21993 GCA_024611195.1 Ceyx melanurus
ACTCGCGCACGCGACCCCCGAACCGGCTCATGGCGCCGAACGAAGCGTCGCTTCCGCCGCGAGGCCCCGCTCCCCCCTGCCGGCCTCCCAGCCAATCGCGAGGCGGCTCCGCCCCCCGCCGGCCTATCAAGACGCGCACCGGGAGAGGCGGGAAGGGGCTCTTTTAAAGGCGCAGGCCGGCGGTTGCTTAGCAACGGGAGTCGGCGCCTCCCGTTAACGCCGTGAGGGCCGCTCCCCGCCGCCCGGCCTGGGAAAGGGGTTCATTTCGCGGCCCTCGCACCGAGGTGGGTCGGCTGAAGGGCTGTGAGGGTGGGTTGTAGCTGTGGCGGTGGGAGCAGGGTGGGGTTATGTCACAGCGGTGACTCAGGCACGGCCTAGACTGTCCATGAACGCCGTGTAAGTACCGAAAACTCTGGTGTCAGCTCTGTGAGGCACTGGGAATATCTTACGGGCTCTGTCTAGGACCCTAGATAGGTCCTGAATATGCTGACTGATGTGAAGTGATCTAAGAAGTGTGGCAGTCTTCTCCAGCTGCTCTGGCCCCAGACTTCTCCTTGGGGACCTGGGGCCCCTGCATGCACTGAGGGACACAACGGCTGCTTTCCTCCTTGTAGGCAGCTGAGCGTGTTTTATGGACATGGATGGGCACCCAGGCTGCCCCAGACGAGGTGCTGACTTCTACACCACCTGCATACAGGACTTGAATGAAACAACACCACAGACAAGTCCTTTTTCTCCTCTTTGTCTGGTAGCAATCACACACCCCACTCCAGGTTCACAAGCATGCACACATTTGTGGATCCCTTAAGCACCACCACAGCCTCCCTGTCTGCCCAGCACCCCTGAACAGATGCCTTAATTTCATCAGTCCCTTACTAGCCTGCTAGTCCAGCTTGATGCTCACTAGCAAGTGTATCCACACACTTGTTCACAAGTCCCCTTGTGTGTACCAGCACAGCTCCCCTGCCTGCACCCAAGCTTTCCCTTTACTCACTGTCTAGTGTTGCTTAAAGTTTGTTAGTGAGTACAGACACCTACCCCATGTATACCTGGATTGGGCAACATACAGATTTTGTCCCCAGCAGCTGGCACCAGGAGCACAGGCTGTCACCCACAGTCCTGCTCCAGCTGTTGGCATGGAGCCTCTCACTCTTGCTAGCCCTTGCCCAGTAGATCATTTTTCAGGACATGAACCATTCCTGCTCCAATGGTTGGAAGTGAAATGTCTCCTCACTCGCTCTAGTATTGCTGTCTGGGGTGCCCATACCCCTGGGCTGACTCAAGAGCTGGCACCAGTTTTCACTCGTACACAGAAGTCTCACCAGTAGCTGGCACTTAGAGCCTGCAGCACACACAGGACAGAGAGTGAGATTACCCAAGAACTTAAAAAGATTTCACAAGAAGATACAAAGTAGGACAAACACGGGGCTCAGCCCTGCTAGCCCACTGACTGGCTGTTTTACACACGACTGGCTGCTTTTCTACTGCCTTCTGGCTATTCTCATCTTTGTTCCTCCCAGCTCCCCTTTCCCTGCAGGTCTGTGCCGCTCTATCAGCTCCCCCATCGCTCTGGGCTCCCACGGTTTGTTGTTTACAGTCTTAGCAGTTTCAAAGTCCAGGTTGATCTTCCTGGAAGTGGTGCCTGCTGTTTCTTGATAGCCCATCAATTAGTCTGAGCCCTGAGGTTTGTTTCTTGACAAGGTCTCTATGTTTTGTGAAGTCTGTTTCCCCTTTCCCTCTTCGTGTCCGGACTAATAATGTCCCTGGTCAGATAACCCTCCTGGAATAAACAGTCTCACACCCCATGTCCCCCCATCCATTAGTGGGACTGACCAGTCATGGTTCTCAACTTTCTCCCTCATGATTTACTGGTCAGGTTTGTGTTCCCATATGTTCTGGTTTTATGGTTTCCTCCCTTTCTTATTATCCCTTGTTTAATTGAAAAAAGGCCCTTGACCAGAACCCCTTAAAGGAGCAGAGACTCTCCTCCCACACACCCTTGCAACCTGGCACACCACAATATGCAAGCCCAGGGTAGTTAGGATTCCACAGAAACTGTGCTACAACTGACATTAAGAAACTGCTTTCCCAAAGCCAGAACAGAGGTATATGAAATCTCACTATTTCCCTTAAATTAAAAGCAGGCAAATATTGTCTTGGCAAAATCCAGTTCCCTGTTCAAGAATTCCTTTTAAATTAAAAGTGTTAGTATTATGCTGAATATTTTCCTATCATTGTCTTGCATTTTGCCATTGGGATAGGTGTGTCTGGTGTCTGTTGTCTCCTCACTGCTGTCTGCAGCACAGCTCATCTCAGCCTCTCAGGCAATAAAACCAGCTCTGTGCCTGGAACTCAGAGGCACTGCAATAGACAATGAGTGAAGTTTTTAAAGGGCTTAGATATCAGCCTGCAAATATCAGGATGACACTTTTACTGTTTCAAGGCACCAAGCTGGCACTTTAAATACCTGACCTGGAGATAAGTTTTTTGTGCAGGGACACCCGTGGGCAGGCTCAGGAGGTGGGTGTGAAGAAGCAGGTTCATTAGATAAATTCAGCACATCCTGTAAAGAAGTAACACTAGTAACTTGTAAGTTGTCATAAGGCACTTAAACTCAATATAGTTTATCATTTATTAAGATCTAAAGTAATCACTAATAATATTGTCTAAATTGTTCCAGATTGATAACAGTCCTCATTAAATATCAGTGAACATATACAAGAAGTGAGCAAATTCTGTAATGGCTACAAAAGAGCCCTTTGCAGCAATGAATTTAAAAAAAAATGTATGTTTGACATCAAAAACTACACTAAAGATTGAGAATAAGGATATATGCTCAGCAGGTTGATTTGTATGTGGCACCTCATAACTGGGGGGGAAATAACTCTCATTAGTAGTAGCAGTAAATGGCTTCCTTCAATTACAAATGCTGCAGAGCCTGGTAAAAGAAAGTTTGGAGTGCTGAGCTGCAAGAAATAGTTTAGTGTTGCCAGAAAAGCAGAAAAAGAGCCCTTGTGAGGTTTTTTTATTGATTTTTAATAAAGTGTATGCAGTAAGAGATGAAAAGCACTTTCTCTGTGTGCTAATGGCTCACACAGTGAGATGACAGAGATGCAGACTTCTGCTGTTTCTGCATTATTATGACAGCAGTAATTCTTGGTATCATTTTCCCAGAGATAGGTATGCTGTGGTGCAGTACTTTTTTTTTTTTTTACTCCTTTTTTGCCTTTCTAAGGGCATTTGTGCTTTTGATAAGACTTCAGCATTCAACTTTTCAAGCTCTCAGTTGATACAGGAACTTGCTAAGTAAGATAATCCAGAATTTTTTTACTAATTATGAAGCTGAAGCTTAGTGAAAAGTAGGAAAGGACTCATTTCTGATCATATCTGCTAGGCATGTTAGTGCTCTGTGCATTTTGCCTGCAGAAGCAACAGAGTTCTATTTTAGTATCAGAAAGTCAAGAAAGCAAATGCAATGAAATTCAAATATAAGGTAGAAGTCAAATCATATTTCTTTGAAATGTAGTTCAAATCCACCCTTGGTGAGTTTCTACTGATTCAGCAATTACTGTTTTTTTATTGCTTATTTTATTGTGTTATTTATTTACTCATTTTACAGTTTCTGTTTCATTTTGTCCCAGTTCTGCTCTGTTCAGGTTTCACAGTTGCTTAATATATTTGCAGTTTTTCAGCAGAGTGAACAGATGGGGTTGGTGTGAGGAGGAAATCTGTGGTGCTCAGGACAGACTGTGATTGGGCAAGGGTAGAACAGGATGAATTGTGGTGGTGTGTGTGCCTTGCCCCCTTATCTCATTTATTTCTGAAGATCTCTCCTTGTCATCTCCACTGTGGCCATTTGACTGGCACTGCATTTCTCCCTTCTTCTCCTCTTCCATCCTGAGCATTTACTATTCTCCAGTCACAGCCCAACTCTTCATTTTGCTGCTCCAGTTTGGTGTCCCTTCAGCAGGAAGAAAGAAAAACCTGAAAAACTGCCTTCCCCAGTGGGATAGCAACTGTGCAGATGTGAAATGAAAAAAACAACCTGCAGGTTGGTTTGGGTTCTTTTAATGCATCAGTATGCCCAGAGTTTAGGTAGGTGAAGTCAAGGTGTGTGTAGAGTGTAGATGAGTGGGGTCTGTTTGAGATCAAGTGTATTTCATTTCATTCCAACTGCTTATAACATTTTTCTGTTTTACCCTCAGGCTTTGAGGGGAAGATGATCTTATACTGTCTGTAATTCTTTTATTTTAAGATTGTGCTCTACCTAGTACTTGATGTCCCTGACAGAATTGCTTCCTTCCATCTTGTCTATTTAATTTTTAAAAATCTAATTTCAGGAAAAAGTCTGAAGTTTCTGGAGTCATGGCTACAGCTGACATCAACCCAAAATCTATACATCATGCCAAAACATGGTCAGATGAGGTCGAGAACTTGTACAGATTTCAGCAAGCTGGATACAGAGATGAGGCTGAATACAAACAAGTAAACCAAGTTGATACAGTAAGATCTGCAAGGGTTATTTCTTCAATCTTCTGTTTCATGTTAAATGATTAATTAGACATAGAGTTCCCACTTATTTCCTTTCACTTAGGCTAGTTTCTGATTGACTTTTTTACTTCGACATCTGACTTGAGCTATTATTAACTGTGCAGAATAACTTGTTTCACAGAAGTAAAGCACAGACACTGCCCAGCCTGTGTTTTTGAGTTGGAGATCAAGTGTAGGGGTTTATAGATTTATTTGAATAGATGCAGCTGCTTTCTAAAAGAATAATTCAGTTTTGAGGGAAAGAAATATCTCAGTTCTCTGTGAAGTGTCCCCATTACTCTGCCAATAAAGCTGATTTGTGTGCAGGGAGCCAGTGCTGTGTCGTTGCTGCCCACTTCAGTTGCAGAGCTGAATTGCACAGTGACGTGACCAGGCTGTGCACACTCACAACTTGGCTTCTGTTGAATTCCACAATAGAAATATTTGATGCCAGCTGTGGTAAAGGGAGTTGTGACACATGCATTGATCGACTGAGAACATCAAGGACTTGTCCCCTGCTCACTGGAGATGGTTACAATGCTCCCTAGGACATCAAATGAGCTAATGAGATATGTCCAGATATTCAGTGGCTGCTTGAGATTCGAATTGCAACCAGGAGGTTAACACAGCAAACAGCATATTATCTTTATTAGATCTCTGTAATTTGTCTTCTAAAGCAGCATATTCAATATGAAAAATCCACTTAAAAATATATGAATCTCCTGTGCACACAAGAAAGGGCAGAATGTTCCTAAGAAAGTCACTCCTCATCCACTGAAGTCAAACAAAGCAAAACATTGATGTGCACAATGAGATGCACCTCATTATTTTACTGTGGGCTCAGATGCTGCTGTAAAGGCTGCAGTTTAAATTCCTGTAACTGTGTGAAATCCTGTAATTAGTGTGGAAGTCTGTTTAAGATTTATGGCAGGCCATAATCACAGGTAATTAAACACTGATAAGTTACAGAACACCCCTTACTCCATGTAAAAGGAGAGTGTTTTCTGTTAAAACCTGACAGGGTCTCTTCCAACTTACACATTTGAAGTGTCTTCTCTGCGCCATGTTATGTTTCCACAATGTGATTGTTATTTATGATGCAATTATAATGTAGGTGCAATGAATATTAAGTCAGAGGGTACACAGAACCCATCTGTATGGCTGAAGTAATAAGGTAGTGATGGAACTACCCCTTCTGGGGCTCTGCAGTTGAAGAATGCTCCAGTTTGACATCCCCATGCCAGCCCTGCCTGCCTGAGAAATCCTTATTGCCTGGTTTGGAATGTTCAGTTTGATCAGTAGTCATGGATGTTCAAGCCACAGACAGCTACTAAAGCCATAAAGCTGTTGAACACACTCAAGCCTTTAGCTAAAAGCTTCATACTGTGGAACACTGAGGAACCCCAGGACAGTGCACAACAGACCCTGTTCTCTTTGAGACCATGGTACACACAGATCACTTCATTTTGATTAAATTAGTAATGAAAAACACATTTTTCATGGTCAGAAGGCTCCTGAAGAAACCTTTTAAGTGTGTCTTACAGAAGTGGAATCTTTCAGCCTCTCAGATTACTGAATAATTAAACAGCATCAATGTTTTATTCCTAAATAAGGTTTTTTAAAAGCTTTGACTCTGATTTTTTTTAATTAGTCTATCAAATATTCTTAGATACTTATTTACAGACTTTTCTGATCACATAATTCTTTATATTACACCAGACAACTGCTTTCTGACATGCTGTTCTTTTTCTTTCTAAAAATGAAGCTAATTAATAGCAAAGTAATGTTTAAATGCAAATGAGGTTTTCCCATAGAAGTATCCCTTATATTCTTTGCAATATAATGCACAAAGAAAAATTCAATGTGAGCATGTTCAAGTGAATATATAACCTTTTTATTCTATTCATAGGTAGAGTATTGGCCAGAAACCGGATTTGTTAAGAAACTTCAAAGAAGGGATAATTTATTCTATTATTACAATAAGAAAAGAGAATGCGAAGACAAAGAAGTCCATAAAGTGAAAGTTTTTGTGTATTAGTCGAAAGTTTTTATGTATTAGTTTTGTTATTGCTCTTGTTTGTTTTTTTGTGGGGTTTTTTTGTTTGTTTGTTTGTTCTGTTTTGTTTTGTTTTAAGAAATTGGTTTTGTTAGAGTCTGGAAGCAAAAGAGATTGTGTAATCCATTTACCTGTTATCCATGGCATTCTTGGAAAGAAGAGGGAATACTGGAAATGCAGAGAAGCCTGGTGCTATACACATGGGAATTTTTTTTTTCCTGCAAAACTGAAAGTCTTATTATTCCTCATTTTATGAATTACAAGTGTTTTGACAGATAAATAAAAAGCTGGTAAATGGGCATCATTTATTTGGTTGAACTTTGTGTAAATTCATTGTAAGTACATGAATATTTATTCTAAACAGTATCATCTCGTGGACACTGGCTAATGTCAGCCACAGTCTCTTGATAGACATAAGGGTTGAGACTACAAGGGGCAAAATGTTAACATTTTCTCCCTTGGAGAACAGCAAGAATAAAGAGCAAAGAATTTAGTGAAGGACACAGAACAACTGAGTAGCAAAGATCAGTGCTGAGCTGCAGACTGAAAAACTGGCTGTTGTCACAGAAACAATCCCAGCACAGGTATCTTTCTGAGCAATAGGTGAAGTATCCCCAGAGGTTTTTTTGTCAAGTGGAAGTATTAATTACTTGGGAAGGAAATATTAATTACTTGGTAACATAATGCCTTTCTGTGGAGGGGAAGAAGGAGATTGTGGATTCAGGTGTGATGGGATCAGGAAGTCTAAAACTGCAGGAAGAAAGTGAAATCTGTGCTGTGTAATATATGAGGTTAGGTAACTGAGACAGATGATATGTGGGATTTCTGGGCTGGATTCATCTCCTCTAACTTCACGAGTCACGTTGTCAACATCTCCACCTGCTCTTGTCATTTGGGCACCTGTTGTTGGCTCTTCTGGGCACAGTTCAGTTCTAGGTGTAAAGGTGTAAATCTGCTTTGAAGGTGTTGCTGTGACACCAGCTCAGCAGAGGCTGCCTGTATGGGTGCTGCTCTGAGACAAGGTAAAGACAAGGTCCCAGAATGACCTCCACTCATTAGGAAATTGAATTAAAATACTTTAAGATGCCAAAGCTCTAGAATTTGCCCAGTTATGTAAACCAGTTTGTGATGTAAACCAGTAGGTGTGTTCTTGGTAGTTACAGGAAAAGTGTTGCTGATCTCTGCTGTCTCTAGACTGTGAACTGAAGGGTATGTAAATGAGTTTTAGGCAGGGATGAGCAGTGTACATCTGACCATTGGCCCTGGGGACATTCTTCCTTCATTCCAACATAAGGTGGTGGCCAACTCAAGATGTGAAATTGAGGACTTGCAGCTCCAAGGCAGAATAGTAGTATGGGTGCAGTCTTCAAAGGGTCCATTTGACAATAGCTGATGACAATCTAGTTGCCTTATTTAGACTGCTTGGAAATGTTTTGCTTAAATTTGTATGAGTTGTGTTGGAGAAATGACTGGAAGGTACTCAGAAGTAACTGTGAAGCTTTTTGATTCCAGGAAGGTTTTAATGGCACATAAAGAGAAATTGCAGTGACAGAAATAAAGCATTTCTACAGTAAATTTCACTTCAGATATTCATTATGATTGCTTTTTTGTTTGTATTGCTCTGAATGTACTTTTTAAAAGAGGACTTTTTGCATCCTTTGTAATCAAATATTGGTAACAGGACAATTATCAGGATAATCCACCTATTTTGTCACTTTAGGACAGTGGATCTCACTGTTAAATTCAGATTTTTTTTTCAGATTTGAGTCCTAATAACATGTAATTCTGAGAAAATCCTTCCCAAGGTACTTATCTGTTGGAATTCCTTTCCTCAGGAAAAACTGTTATGTTTCCAATGACCACATGGAGCAGCTCAACAAATAGATGATGGCAAAGCTCCCTGTCAGCAAGTGCTCAGCAGCTGCCCAGGTCTGCTGTACTTACTCTAATTGTAATTCACCTCATGGCTTTGTACAGGACAAGAATAAATGTTCTCTGTGCCCGTTGAAACTCATAAAGGAGGTAAACCAAACTTTCCCAAGACCTACTTTTCAGGCTTTGTGTTTGACAGCTACCAGTGAAATGGCAAGGGTGCAACCTCTGAATTCATCCAGTCACCCTGGGAAATAAAGGCTGCATTTGTGTGTTCTAGGCTGGTTCTCTATGTTTCCAGCCTTTACTTGAATTCATTATGGGACAGAGTTGTCTGACAGTGATACTACACTTATTTGATTGCTTTGCAGTCACAGAAGCTCAAAGCACCACACAGAAAGGTGTTATAACCATTTTAATTTTCACTTTGAGACCCAAGTGGAGAGTTGTCTTTCCAGCTCTGAAGACAGCTGAACCTCAGCCTCTTGGTTTTCAAGCATGCCTCCCTTGTTTTAAAGGGTTGAGAATGATTGATTGGCTTCAAACTTCTTAAAAACAACATCTCACTGTTGATGCTGCTGTTCCACACACTGTGATACAAGTGAAGTCTGTCTGAAAGCAGCTGGAATGGAGTTGCCTTTTGATCTTTGCAATTCTCTTCTACTACCCCAGTTCCACTTGCTTTATATTTATTTGTAGGAACTCATTTCTTAGTAACCTGCCAGTGCTGAGCACCTCTTGTCAAGCTGTAATTACTTAAAACACATTTTATTCCTTGTTGCAGTTGAGAATTTGCATTTACTCAAGCCTGAAGCCCAGCACACTCACAAACAGCATTTGGGAGGGTGACAGGTGAATTCTTCTGCCATCAGTCAGTTCCTGAAGAGCTCTGGCCTCTCTCTCATTATCTCTCTCATCACCTACTCATTAGCGCCTGCGTGTCTGTTCAATTTAGTGGTTTCCTTGTTATTTGTTATTTCTGTGATAGGGAACAGTCCTTAACCAAATAACTTTGTGAACCAGCTGCTCTCCTACTTCAGGTGTCCTCCTGACAACCCCCCCAGGCAGGCGGCTGCGCTGCAGCAGGGGGCTGGTGCTGTGCACAGGCACCTACAGCAGGACCTCTGTGCTGCTGCAGGTCTCTAGGCAGGTGGTGGGGACAAAGGGAAGGCAATGCCTAAAAAAAACAGGAGGAAGAGGAGGATGGAGGAGAGAGGGAGAAAAGTTCAAGGAAGGATGAGTGAGTGAGGAGTGAGGCACTCAGCTGCATCAGCCTTCTGCCAGCGATCTTGTACCCGCAGAAACCTCCTCCCTCATTGGCAGCAGCTCAGCTCTTGCTGGCTGGGGAAGCAGGACACAGCCCCAGCTCCTCGCTGCAGATGTTCATTCTGCCTTGGCAGGAGTGCCCGGGTGCCTTAGCCAAGGGGAAGGTGTCCTGCTTGGGTGGATAAGCTGCCGCCAGCTTCTTGGTTTTGCAAAGAGGAGGGAGCAAAAAGCAGGTGGACTGGACGCACGGCAGGTTCTGTGGTTTTGCCCAGGGTGTCTAGAGGATGTCAGCTGTGCCACACTGGCCTGGGGAGCTTCCCTGTGACAAATTCATGATGTTTTGGAGGAACAGCTGACTCTGGGATGTGAGTGGGGAAGAGACAGCAGGTGGGCTGTGGGTGCAAGGATGCTATGCACAGAGAGGTGGGCTGAAGCCAGGCACGCTGGATACAGAGACATGTTGGGCAATGTGTCTTCTGGAGGAAAGAGCGTTGTGCCCCTGCAATGTCTATGTACCAAGGTCTATGTACCAAGGGCTGAAAGATCACTGTTTTGAGGAGACACTTATTAAAACCATTAAACATCTCTGACAGCCTATAACTTACAACTTTGGTCTCAACAAGTGAGGAAGATCATTGTACTGGCAATTCCAGAGATTTATTTAAAATGGGATTGGATTTATACTTTGTCAGACCAGGACAGTGTTTCAACAGAGAAGAAAGATTTATGTAATTGAAGGATGAGTGAAGAAGAGGTGCTTAGAAGATATATTAATTGGTAGTATGCATATTGCAAGCAGATTATTTAGAATGCAGGCCAAAAGAAACAGAAGAAATATAAAAGCTACAGTATGCTACAGATAGCAAGAAGACATTAAAATGTCATTGGGAATCTCAGTTTAGTAATAGCTTCTCTATTTACAATTTTACCATTTGTATCCATCAGATAGGGAAAAAAAAACCCAACCCACACTAAATGTTCATAATTCCTGCTTTAGCAGATCAGAGCAAAGCAAACAGATCCATCCATACCTGATGAAATAATTTTCCATCTGTAACCAAGGAGGATGTGAAGCATCATCTGCTAAATGCAAACACTTTCCGTTCGTAAGTCTGGGGTCATGTACACTCCCAGGCTTTAGCCCAGTAGCTCAGGACTCTCTAATTCACTAATTTTAGATCTTAACAAACTTTGGAAAACTGGGGAGGTGCCAGAGGGCTGATGGGGGGTCTGGAACTCAAAATGGAATGATACTATTCTGGATAAACAGACACTGATCAGGGTGGTGGTTCTGTTGAGACTCTGTCAATAAAGAAAAGGAAGTTAGGAAATACTTTCCTCTGTGCTCAGATGACCAGATGCATCTTGGCTGATTTGAAGTATCAGTGATGAGCCACAGGAAAGATGAAGAAATAGGTGTTTTGGAGGTTTTGTTTCTAGAACATTTTATTTTGCTGCCTGA
Organism: Ceyx melanurus; assembly: GCA_024611195.1. NCBI lineage: Eukaryota > Metazoa > Chordata > Aves > Coraciiformes > Alcedinidae > Ceyx > Ceyx melanurus. The sequence goes on from JANHGL010006873.1 coordinate 11,187, forward strand.
GGAATAACACAGCTTCTAACTGCTGTCATCAATCTCAGCCCAGAGTTTCCTAACTCAAAGCAGTGGCTGGTGCTGTGTGAGACCCTGAGACAGGAGGTTCATACTGCTCATGTGGGATGGGGCCCTCCACCCTCAGACTCTGAAATTCATGAACCTCTAGTAAGATAACAGTTCCTCTGCAAATAAGATTTAAATTACTTGCTTTTCAATTCAGAGGCTGTAGCTGCTGCAGGTCTGGAATTGCACAGCCCACAGAGGAACAAGCTGGCAGTGCCAGCTGGAAACATTTCAGCCCAGAGGCAGCAGCCTGAACTGCAGGCAGGGTGTTAGTCACCCTCTGCCTAACCACCGTCTAATGGAGCGTGTGCCCTCAGGGACACCTGGTTTTGGGAAGGGAGCCTCCTCCTGGATGTGCTCGGCTGCCAGGTAGCCTTGAGGTGACTAGGAAAGATGCAGGAGTCACACAGCCCCTCGCTGCTGGTGAGGGGACCTCTCCTAGTCTCCTGCAGCTGAGGAAGGGCTCTCATCTCACCTCTCTGCAGAGCAGCTCAACAGCCCTGCTTCAAGGATGTGGCAGTGCCAGTGGACCACATGCAGGGAACGAGGGAGGACAAGGAGATTTGTTATGTTCATCCTTCTGTATTAAGCTTCAATGACAGGATAGAAAACCTGCAAAATGGAGAGTTGATGCTGTTGTTCTTTGTCCTTTCCTGACTTATTAAAAGTGGCATTTTTTTCCTCTTGGAAATAGAGTAACAATCCAGGTTTCCCTGGTACTGCCACCCTCCCTGGGCTCACAGTGGTGCCATTGAAAACGTGGCAGATGAGAGAGCTGTTTTTTGCTGTTACCTTCACCAGTGTCCTCAGTTCAGCTGTGGCACAGGCATCAAACACGGAAACACCTGGTGTTAGTTGGAGCATCTTTTCCCTGATCTTCAAAGGGATGTTTTGAAGCAGGCTCACATGTGCTGCCCCACTTAAAGTCTGACACCAACCTGAAAGAATTGCTGGATGTTGTTATATTGTATACACATATCTGAGACTCAGAAGGGAATTTTTAATCACACACAGCGATACATTTAATGAAATATTTGTATTAATGTTAAGATATTTTTTCTCAAAAAAACCACCCCAACTTACAGCTGTTTTTTTCTAAGTCTATAAACAGTTGTGACTCTGTCAGTTGAGGTTTTGGGGTGTGAAGGAACAGATGGGAAATCTTCTGTGGTGCATTAAATATGACAAAGTAAAACAGGGACAATCCACGATCCTCATGAAACTCAAATTGCTGGATAACCCAAAGGAGAGAGAAGTTTAATAATTTGGACAACGCATCCCTGACTCTGAATGCTTCAACTTCTTCATTTGTGCACTCTGTCACCCAGTCTCCAAGAGCTAAACATAAATGTGAGAAAAGTAAAATGAAGTAGTTTTGTGGTCCCATCTGAAGCCTGCTTCCTGTGTTTCCCGGCTCTCAGGGGTGCCACGGGCTGAATCTGTGAGCTCACACCTCCCTCTGCTGTCAGCCTCCCCAAAACTTCTCCTTGATTACAAATACTAAAAAGCCATTTTTCTCCCTCCTGTTTGGCTCATGTTCTTCCCCACATCCCAAACAATGACTGTAACATCCAGTGGCATGGTGGATACAGGCTGCTCACACCAGCCCTAGCCCTGTGGTGCCTGTGCTGGTCACTCCAGCAGTGCCACGTTCCCCTGTGTGGCATCTACCCCTTGGGTCTCACTGCCACTGGAGTTCTCCACTAAAATAATGGATGAATCCTTGTTTAAAGGAAAATCTCTAAAAGCTCTAAAGCAGAGACTGAAATAAAGTTGCTATAAGATGAGAGAAGCAAAAAGGGGCCTTCGGCTAGATCATTAGATTACATCTGGAGCATGCTAGCAAGATTTTTTGCTGAGTTTTGTTTTTATGTTTGAGGGGGTTTTTTTCAGTTTGAGTATGCCTGTAACACCAGTTGGTATCTGTTTAAAAATCTCTCAGTCCTTACTGGCAGCTACTGAGTAAAACAGACCATGGAAACTGCAAAAACATAAAGGTTTTGGTTTCTCTTTCACATGTAACCTCCAGAAACCCTGTGTTCTTGCAGCAGATGTATTCTCTGAGCACACACCAAGGCAAGAAATGGACAATCTCAGCACTGCAGGATTAACTGGAAAAAATAATTTATCTTGCTCTGGGGTGGTGGAGCAATTCTGGAATTCCTCAAACTGTTTGTCCCCTTGATGATCTGCCAGGGTTGGGTGTCCCTTTCCATAGAGGGGGACAAACACAACTCTTCTGGGACAACAGAGAGCAATCTCAGTCTCATAAATGTCTTGTCCATTTTATCTTCTCCTAGAGCATTTCCTTGGATTTGGGACTGTTGGATCATTTGTTAGGACAGAGATGAGTTTAAAGTCATTGTAACAAAGCAATTTTGTTAATCAGGTTCCCTTTGGACACAGTTGAAAACTGTTCTTGTGTCCTCCAGGAATTTTGCGTTGTGGAAGCTTTGTTAGAAAGCTCCAAAGAAAAATGTATCCTTTCAAAATAAAGCATACCAAATAGAATAGCCAAAGGGACACTGTACTGGGAGCTGAAGGCTGATTTAATGGTGCAAAACCAATTACCAGGCTGTAATCACTAATGGCCGTGTCAGGAAGCTGAAATTGCTGTGGGGAAGGAGACAGGAGAGCAGTGGCTGCTGTTGCTGGAGCTGTGACTAAGATAAATTGCAGCAGAAAGCCAGTGCTAACAAAGAGTTACAGACTAAATTGATGCATTAGAAAACCCAGCTCATTAGATCACTCGAAAGGACACACAGAGCATCAGGGAGCTGGGTGGGTGCAGAGCTAAAGACAGCATTGCCTGCACAGATGAGTTACTGACCTCCACCTTGGGACTTGAACAGCCAGCTGATGAGTTACAGAGGCAGCAGCAGCAATGGCAATGATATATAATTAGCCTTGGGATATATTAAAATTTTCATATATGTGTTGAATTAAATCTTCACCCAGAGTACAGGAAAAAACCACATGATGGCCTTTAGAATAAATAAAATATTAGGCAGGAGAGAGCATATATTTTTTTATGACTCTACAGTGCTGATATTCTGAAGAGACTCCAAATCTCTCTGCAATTTATGGACCAAATCTATTTCTCGAGGCAATGCCAGGACTCCTTTTGAGAAAGGAGAGCTAAAGCTCAGCCTGTAAACCTTGGAACTGCTCTGACACTCAGACCCAACCAGCTGTGGTAAACATAAAGTGCACTAAACAAAAACAAGGGAAGGCAAGTCGTGTTCAACCTCAGCAGAACAAACCTTTGCAATGCTAAACCACCTGAGATTTCCCTTTATATTATTTACTCAATTAAAACCCAGGTTGTTTTCCTGACCTGAAAACTGTGTGTACTTTTCACTAAAGACTGGTAAACCTTAAATCGTAGAAAGAAGTGAGTCTTTGTTATGGAGCATCAACTTTGTTGCAGTTATGGATGCAGTTGTTTTGAACTTGATATTAGCAGCTTGTCTTTATTCTCAGGCAGCACAGCTCGATTCCGTTTTGGGAAAAAAAAAACAACAACCCAAAAAACAAAACAAGTCTGCATGAGAAAGAGAACAAAATGCCAAGCAAATGGGACAAAGCATATTATAATTTGTTCAAGTCCACTGGGCAGTAAAGAGGGAACAGAGGATGCCCTAAGCTTTGAAACACAGCAGAAAAACAACAGCTCTGTTGTGTGATCTGTCCCCTGAGTGAGCACCAGCAGACACAGTGTGTGGACACCCTGCATACCCGCCCAGCAAACTAAGCTCAGGGAGATCCATGGAGATGTTCACTGAGGATGAGCCATGTATGCTGAGTACTGACATAAATGTTAAGGTAGGGAGGTCTTCAACCACATATGCCAGGACTAGAGGCCTCATTTTCCAAGGGAGATTTCAGACGTTGGATGAGCTCATTGGATCCTACATCCTGAGTCATGTATCAGCCTCTTGATGGCAGCAGGGTTAGCTCCTGGAGTTCTGGTTCCAGCAGAGGAACCACATCAAATGCATCCTGTACCATGGATGGAACAGGATCTGCTTCCAAAATAATTTATTTCCCAAATTTGTGCTTGTATAAAGAGGACTTCAGGTTGGAAACAATGTCTAGTTTCCAAAGCCAATCCCTTTCCCCACTTTATCACATTTCTCACAAGTGAGTGAAACTCCATCTTGAATTGAAAGTAAGGGGATTTTCTGCTGCCCACAACATTGCCTCGGAGGTTATTGTAGAGCAGCTCTCCTTCGACTGACTGAGATCCCAGTCTGACTGTGATAGGTGCATCCTTCATACCCATTTGCTCTTGTGCCAACAAAATCCATTAGCTTAAACATTTTATCTCCCTCTCTGGCATTTACTCCTCCCCATGCTGTGTATAAAAACCACAGTATGCCTTCTTGGCCTCCCTTTTGCAGGGCTAGCCAAGCCAAGCTTTTCAGTCTTCCCTTGGAAGACAGGCCCTTGTGCTGCTCATCCCACTGTTGAGCTGCTCCCAAAGCCTGTCTCAGAATAAAGCAGTCTCTCCTCAGCTTGAGTGGCCAAAATGGTGAACAGACTCCAGATGGGATCTCACTGGTACCTGGTACCACAGCGGAAATTACTCCTTTTTCCTGTAGAAATTCCTTACTCAGGATCACCTCACCTCCACTGCTCTGTATGACAGTTCATGGACATTACAAGAATGATACCAAAAGCTTTCTCCTCCCTTCCCATTTCCAATGGAGGAACTCTCACCTTAGGGCAGAAATTCCTGTTTGTCTCTAAGCTACCCATGAGTCTTGATACCTCTTCACCCCTCTTGCTACTGATGTTCCCGTAGAGCTTCCAATAAGTGATCTCACAGAGACACTTTTCAGTCTTAGCTCACTTCTTCCCTGAGGACCACTCTACAAAGGGTTATTCATTCCCAGCCTTGAGGCCATCTCCTCTTGTTCTGTCATCATTTACTCAAGAGAAGAGGTCTCCACCTCACTACAACCTCCTCTCAAGGAGTTGGAAAGAGCAGGAAGGTCTCTCTCCCCTCACCCACCAGCAACCCAGTGCTTCCTGGGGCCCAACCAGACCCTATGCAACCCTCAGTATTTAACCTGGACAGAGACTGCTCAGGAATACAATGCTGAAAAATAGATATGCTGAGAAATGAGCATAAAACCAACTGTAAGTTTTCTGTAGGTCAAGAGCACTTGTGTGTGAGGAAGCCACATCCTTCATCCCATGGGTTGCTTATTTCCAAATGGCTCAAGGTGACATGAAAAGTTTCTCCACTGACTCCTGGAGACCCTTCTTCATCAAACAGTGAGTGTGGGAACAAATGCTGGAGGGTCACAGGAAGCCTGTATGACTTTTCACCCTGTACTTCAGCTCAGGACAAAGTCAAGCTTGTTGAAAGCTTAATAATTTACCAGCCTTGCTTGAATTTAATAACTTTCATCTTTGAAGTTGTGGTGCTTTGGTCATCAACTGGATGCTGAGTGGATATCAAGTGCACCCAGAGCCCTGTGTACTCAGGACATGCCCCTGGGTCAAGCAGCCTCACAGTGCTTTTCACCTAAACCAACTGAAATATTTTGCAAGACAAGTGACTGGTTTCACTGGACTGTTGTTCACGAGTTGGGGAGATCTGTGAGCCACGACCATCAACCTAAAGGGGGATCTTAGATGACTGGGGGTGAACAGGAATTGACCCCTAACTGAACAACTGCACAGACAATGCATCTGGTTTTCTCCTTTCTGGTGTGTTTACCAACAGTTCTGGCCTTTAAATGTTTTATATCCAGCCCATTCTCTCTCTTCTAAATTTCATTGATATTTAGAGGAATTTGTCTTTCAGGGCAAGAAACCTCCTGGGAAGTTGTGGAGATGTGTGTGGTGGGGAAGAATGGGGTCAAAAGGGAATAACAGATCCAGTTTGAATGAACAAGTAAAATCTTTCCTAGGAGATGTGGCATTTAGTGCATCTAAATTGTTTTATTTTCATCTTAAAATGCAGTTGGAGAAATGTTGTAGTCATGATAGTCTGGGAATACCCAAGTGGAAAGGTATTTTATAACACCAAGTGCTGTAACTGGGGAAAAAAACCCCCAAAAACACAGATAACTTTAATACAACTAAATTATCCCCCAACCCCTTAGGCTTTCTTACTTGCAAACCCATCTTCAGCTCTGAAGAAGCATCAGCAAGCTTTAGCTGAGGCAGAAGCAGTGCACAGGAGTTCACCTGGTGAATATGAATTAAAACTTTGGCTAACATACTGTTGTGAACTAAAGTAATCTTATCTAATTCAAAATTAATTAGAAATACCCTCAGAATTAAAGTAAATTCCAAAAATACTGTGGAGTTATGGTGTAGGGTTGTTAGTCAGCACAACCCTTGTGGATAAAAACAAAGGGGGGTGTTCCACCAGCACTAGAACAGCATCCCATCCTGAGCAAAGCACTCCCTGGTATTCAAAACCAAATTGATTAGTATTTGAAGGCTGGTATCCTCCAGGAATGTGAACCACTGTCTAATATCACCCTAGTGCTGGTTACCAAGCACAGAATGGATAAAGAGGACAATTTGGAGTATAGATTTGCACAGGACTTAAGGAAAATTAATAAGCATGTGATGGTTCTGCACCCTGTGATGCCAGATCCATCAACCATTGCATTGCAAATTCACACAGGGCAGGAGTTTTTACAGTTACAGGTTTAATTGCTGCATTGTTCAGTATCCTGGAGAGAGAGAACCAGCTGTTCCTTGCTTTCACTTGGGAAGGGAAACAGCTAATGAGAATGAGGCTGCCACAGAGCTTTGAGGGTTCACCAATTATATTCTCATGGATAGTGAAAACTGATTTGGAAGATATGAAGGCAGCCAGCCAGTCAGTGTAGTACAGTATGTGGCAGGTGTGCTGACACTGAGCCTTCAGGACAGAACTTTTCTGTAGACACCTTGCACAAACTGGCAGAAAACAGATACTGTGCATCTCCATCTCAGTTAGAGCTGTGTCAAACAGAAGGGAAACATTTGGGATTCGTCTTAAAGGAAGGGCAGAGGTTAATAGATCCAGAGAGCTAAAACGAACGTTAATTTACCCCAGCCTGTAATAAAAAAGAGTAGGACAAGTGGGATTCTGTGGATTCTGAGTCTAGGAGAATTAATCAAGCCCTTAACTGATGCCATGAGACAAAAGGAGTTAGAACCCCCGGTGTGGGGCATTTGAAACTGTAAAGAAAGCTTTAATGACCCCTCTGGCATTAGGCTTAGGGATTATTCTAAGCCTTTTAACATGTATACTCATGAAAGAAAGAGAGTAGCCAGTGGAGTGATTACGCAGGACCTGGGAGCACATCAGAGGCCTGTAGCACATTACTCAGCTAAATTAGACTGTTCTAAATGGTGCTCCTCAATGTGTTACAGCATAGCAGCAGCTGAAATGGTACAGAGAAGCCATCCTGATTTTGGGCCATCAATTAAATGTGTTTGTGCCACATGAAGTGGAAATATTATTAAAGCAATATGCAAATCAGCTTCTACCACCACAATGAGCTCACAGGTACAGACTTATCTTATTGATGGTGGACAATGTCATTCCAAAGCGTTGCAATACCTTAAACCCTGCTACACATCTGCATTGGTACCCCACATCATGACTGTGAGAAAGTGTTTATAACCAATAGGAAGATCAAATCGGGGTAAAAGATTATCAGAAGAAAAATAAACTTGAAGTAAATGGGAAGGAACTTGTGTCATTGTGTACTTACCGTGCAGATAAAGTTGCAGGAAAGGATTCCTGGATTCCACGTGAAGAAAGTGGAAGAAGTACCAACAAAATTGCCTTGCAGTATGAGGTTAAGAATTCTGGGACTCTGTTTGTAGTGGAATCTAATCGAAGTAGGGATAAATATATCTGTACATGATTATGGAAATACCCACTGGATTTGTTGATGAATGATTCTTATGCAAACCAGATATCCTTGGTCACAAACAACCACAGAGGCTGCAAAAACTACCAAGTAGATCAGAGGTCAGATTGGCAAGGATTTCAGAAGTTTCAATGGCAGGCCCAGTGTCGTGCATTCATGGAAGGGAAAAGGACAAAACAAGGAATAAATTTGGTCCAGTGTTTCATGTGGGATAAGAATTTACTTGTATCAATGTCAGAAGGATTAAAGCAGGAAAACTATTGGGTCCGCACCCACTTCCCTGGATTCTCTGACAAGGGGATAGCACTGGTTTGGGATTCATCAACCCAAAACAGGGAAAATCCTGTATGAGGTGTACAAAGATGCTGCCCTCCTTCTCCAAAAGCTGTGGCATGATGCAAACACCACACCTTTGTAGGAAATTACACACAATCCAAAAACATATCAAACTTCTGGATTATCACTAGCTTGTCACCTGCACAGGGACTCTCTTGGCTGTGTGGAGGTACAGCAGATAAAAGTCTGCCTGCAGGCTAGGGAGATATTTGTATCCTGGGAGCAATAATCCCCAGTGGCACCATAATACCCAATAAGCCGAATCAGGGTGCATGGTTGAGAACCTTTAACACTGAACGACAAGGGAACTGAATCCTGTAGTTGAATGATGGGGAGGATTCTTCACATCCACGTGGTGGGTTTTTCCAATGTTAGGAGTTAGGGAATAGAAGAGGCCATAGTTAATATTTCTACAGCAATTGAATAACTAGTAAATAGGATGCAACAGATGCAACAGAGGATTTACAGGAGGTACATCAGGTGGCTAAAATGTCAGTAGAAAATAGGCCCTGGATATGACCTTAGCTTCACAAGGGAGAGTGTGTGCCATAATTACTATCAGCTATGGCATATATATAGAGAGAGCAAAGTGGAAGACCATCCACAGATATAAATATGATATGGGAACAAGTAAAATTAATGCATCAGGTGCAACAAGAGGATACATCCTAGGGTTCTACAGAAACATGGGCTCAGTTGATGTCCTGGATGCCAGATTTGGGGCTCTGGTTCAAAAAGCTGATTGCAATTCTTATAGAAGGATAAAAGGATCCGTATGTCTCTTCGTAATGTTGTGTAGGATGCTGTGGACAAATAGGATACAAAGCTTCAAATGTATAAAATAAGCAGGTATGCTGAAAAAAACAAAGGGGGACTACTGGGAACTAAAATTCTTAAACCTGACTATTTGAACCATATGCTTTGGCCAGCATTAGTAGAGAACTTGCTCAGTAGCTGATTGCTGAAGCCTTGGGCCACAAGACGTGAGCTGGCAGTAGAGTGAGTATGGGCTGAACTCTGATGGTTGCCATAAGAAAGGAGTAGTTTTGCACGGCTTAGATAAATTGTGACTGAGCTAATGTGAGGCTGTGTATTCTAAAAGCAATATTAATGAGGATTTTATGCTTTGTAATACGAATTAGGATGACCGTTATGGTCAAAGGAACAGGATCAGTAATTCAACAGATGAAGAAGTGCCCATTCTACCAGAAGACAACAGAAGACCTTCAGGGTCAGGTGGAACAAAAGGTTTATGAAATTAAGTAGGTGAAGTTTCATGCACCTAAAACTGCAATCATCAAAGAGGACAAAAAAAAGGTTCAACAATTTGGTTGGACAAGGGACAGACACTTGGTCCATGAACAGGCATACGAGCAGCTGGTGTAATAGTGACGCTTTAAAGAGCACAGGGAAATACCCAAAGATCAAAGCTGAGAGGGGCCCAGCTCCAGCTGTCACAAACTGACTCTGGGGCATAACCTGAGGACCAAACTGGTTTTGACAGTTGGGATGCAGCTGCACCTGGACTCCTCTCTGAGCAGTTTAGAGGGCAAGGGGGTCCAGTCTGAACCCTACTAGTTGGCAGGAAGGTCTTCCCAGACTCTTTTTTGACATGTACAGAGAAAAAATATTTTACTGCCACAAATCCCAGCTCCAGGAGTAATAGTTCCCTTTTATCTAGTTTACACATGATGTTGGTGTTGGTGACTGGGAAGACCATGTAAGCTCATTTTTTCATCTTTGCCAGCACCAGCCACAAATAGAATAAAATGAAATAAAATAGGGTGAGACACCTGGGTCTGTTTATCCTGGAGACAACTGAGAGGAGATCTTAGCAAACAACTGAGAGGGGTTCTTAGCAATGTTTTTAAGTATCTAAAGGGTGAGGGTATGGAAGAAGGGGCCAGACTCTTTTCAGTGGTGCCCAGCGACATGCCAAGAGGCAATGGGCACAAACTGGAACACAGGAAATTCCATCTGAATATGAGGAAAAACTTCTTTCTTGTGAGGGTGACAGCCTGGACCAGGCTGCTCAGAGAGGTTGTGGAGCCTCCTTCTCTGCAGAGATTCCAAACCTGCCTTTATGTGATCCTGTGCACCCTGCTCTGGGTGACTCTGCTTTAGCAGGGAGGTGGGACCAGATGATCCCCAGAGGTCTCTTCCAACCCCTACCATGCTGGGATTCCGTGTAAATGAAATGAAGTAAAATAATAAAGCTCTATTTTTCCCAAATCACATCATCATCATCGATAATGAGATTTTATTAAACACCACGACTTAGTTCAATAAGAAATAAGTGGAGAAAATAATCGACCGGGGACCTTAACTCCTCACCACCTCACGACCCCGGGGCTGAGAACTCCGCATCCGCAACAACCCCGCGCAGCCCCCGTCGGGCCCGCGTAAAACTCGGCGTAACCATCCGCACGTGCGCCTGGGGGCACGCGTCCGTGAGCGCACGAATCCACCTCCCCCCGTCCCTGCAGGTGTAACTCCCGCGCCGGCCCCGCCGCCGCCGC
>JANHGL010006874.1:0-10686 GCA_024611195.1 Ceyx melanurus
CATCCCTACCCACCTCCCGGGAGCTTTGGGATTGCGGTGATAATTTTTTTTTCCTTTTTTTTGTTGTTGTCGGGTTTTTTTTCCTTTTTTTTTTTTTTTTTGTTTTTAATTCATGGCTCAGCCTACCCAAGGCATGCAAATGTAGGCAATAGTGCTTAACAGCAGTTCAAACTCTTTTGAAGCCAAACGAGATGATAAACCAGCTCGCCCTGGCAGCACAACGCTGTATTTTTGAGAAACAAACGAAGCTATATAGCCCAGAGTTACAGATCTTGTGAGCATACTTGAGAAAAATAATAAACTGACTCAACCCAAACCCACACCAACATGGTCAGAGCACTGTAGCTGCAGCCCAGCTCCCACCTCTGTTTACCAACAACAATGGGTATCAAGGTCTGACTAAACACGGCAAAGAGAGCAGCGCAATTAAAAAACATGGCCTTTGTCACACTTTAGTGAAGCCTGGACCAACACCTTGAGTTATATCATATATAATGGGGCTTGTCTCCCTCAAAGAGTAAGCTATATTGCTTAGCCACTCGTAGCTTGGAAAGAGCTGTCGTATGGCTGTAGCATAAGTCTTGACTATTCCCTCCGAGCGATTCGGAAAGCATTTTGCCCTACCCTGGTGGTGCATGTATTGGCTTGCACTAAAGCGTTAGGCTTGCTGTGCTGCCAAAGGTCATGGAAGGCAGTCCTGAATGAGGAGTGTAGGAGGAGAAAAAACCTCAAATGGGATCTGGGAGCTTCTCAGGCCTGCCATGTCTCACTGCGAGCTCTCTACCTTGAGAAAAGCCAGGCTTTTAGCTTGCTCTTGCAGACGCAGTAGTTGTGACTGATACGGGAGATGGCTGAGGTTAGCAGCTGGGTGAGAAGTGTGAGGGGGCACTGGGGCAGAGGTGCTGCAGCCAAGTGCACGCTGTCTTTCAGGAGCAGGTGCTGAAAGGAGCAGTGATGGGAAATACATTCTTCAGCTTCAGTTCAGGGACTGTCTGTATCTGCCTGGGATGAGTTCTCACTGAGTACTCCAGTGTGGAGCTGTACTGTGCTGCAAGTTAAAATACCAAAATACTACCTGGTGTCTCACCAGAACCCTCTACAGTTCACCTGCCCTCTGTGACTAGCTGTGGCCCATGGTGGAGGACAGTCATCTGTGCAGTGCTTATGCAGTCTGTGTGTGATGGATGTTCATCCAGTGCAGTTCTCCTTTCCTAGCAGACGAAGGCTGTCAGATGTGTCTTTAGAAACACCCTTCTGTTTTGAGGGACAGTAGTGATTTCCCAGCAGGTCAGTCTATGCAGAGGGAGGTGAATATGGCCAGGTTGTATTCATGGAGCTTTTCCAGGTCCACCTTGATCTCTGGGATCTCTGCCAACTCATGAGCTGATTCTGCTATTCTTTTTTTGTGATGTGTGTTGGTTCAGTCACAATGGAGACTACCCTTGTGGTTCCTGCAGGAGGAGGGAGATAAGTTGTCTCAATATTGAAAACATTTGTAAGCCTGCCTTCTACAAGCTTACTAGGGTAGCGAGGCATCCTGCCTATTATCTGAATTGCCATATTTGCTATAGGCATGGCTTATATAGCATAACAAATGAGATAAAATGTTCATTTTTTGAAAAGAGGAGAGGGAGAGTTCAATATATGCATAGGGTAACTGTGCTGTCTATTAATAAAACAGAAAAGATCTCAAAGATGCAGAGCCCTCCTACTATTAAAATCTCAAAGTAGATTTCAGATGTGATAGTTGTAATAATTTCATTCTGAGAGTTGCTACCTAATCTGTATATTAATATAGTCGATGGACAATAGAGAACCACCTGTCCCTTCGTGGCTAAGAGGTGTGCAGATACTGGGGAAACTGTATGAACGTGCAATGCAGTAAACAAAACTGCCTTGAGAATTTGGGAACTTTGAGCATGCAGGGTTCTGCAGCTCCTGATTAATTTTAACAAACCAATCGTAGCAGAGCTCATTTGTTTTGCTGCAAAATTTGTGTTTCATATGCGTAAGGGGAGCACCAATTAGAAATTGGAGGGTACTTGACTTTTGAAATGTATGATCCTGCACAATTAAGCTAAGATGAATTTGTATATCCATCTCCTTGTGTTCTTAGGTTGCTCTACCAAACCACACAAAAACACTTTTCACCTGGAACTTTTCTAAGAAATTTGTGCCATTGAAATGTTGGGGTGCAGTGGGGGGCACAGAAAAAAAACCAACCCACTACCTCTTTAGTTAGCAAGTTGAAACAAGCCTGTGTAATTAGATTGTTAATCAAGGAGATTTATTTGACTAGCTGTTTCTTGGAACCATGTAAAGCATCAGAGTTAGAAGAAATTACTGGTGGCACTGGAAACATAACTGAAAAACACAGAGGCTTTTTCTTATGTATTTATATGATACCACATTAAAACCCTGTTTGTAATGGCTTGGTGGTGGTAATGCTCTGTAGTCTCTTGCTATGTTTCTGCAGACAGTAAGTGATTTGGAGTAATTCCCTTGGCAGTTATCACACCACAGAGCCAGGTGGCCTCAAGCAGAATCAAAACTGAAGGTACAGCCAGAAGCATCTTATTCTTTAAGATCAAGCCTTCTCAGATGATGGAGGCAAATTCGTTTTCTAACACCTTATTTGCTCCCACCTTCTGTCACCTGAGATCACATTTCCTTCATTCAACCCAAGATGGGGAGGTTCCCAAAGAAGCATGTGTGAACCAAAAAGGTGGAGAAGCCTTTCCCTCAGGAGCTGCATTGAAGAGACGAAGTCTCTTTACCAGTGTTGGCCAGAATGAAAGTGTGGTCTGTGTGAATGGAAGCGTGGAAGGGTGGCAAGCTCAGAGGGAACAACCTGGAAATATTTATGGTTTTCTTATAGCTGGATGTAAGCATGCGGACTATAGCAAGTAGAATGATATAATGGTTCCCAGAGAGGGCTGTTCACTGGAGGTGTGAGCTCATGGGGACAGCTACAGGGTATGAAAGTAGAAAGGTCTGCCATGAAAGGTCTGCCATGTTGATTGGGAAAAAACACCCTACATGTACCTCCCACTACTGGATCTGGATTTAAGAATGGAGTAGGACTTAGAAATTAATGAGGTTTTAGAAATGCCTTGTTGTCAACAGATGCTTCGTTTTTTGGGGTAATCAAGGTGAATGAATGTCTGTTCTGGTGGTCTCTGAATGTGAAAGTAGAACTTTATTCTCACCTTGTGCTTCTTAAAGAATAGGGGTGAGCTTAACAGTCCAGGTTAACTTGTCATCCTCCTGTACCAGGGCTATGCAGCAGACATCTTTTAGCAAGGCTGAGATCTGTGGTCACATGGAATATGGAATTTTTAATTCCTCCCCCCCCTCCCCCAAATATAGTCTGCCCTGATCCTACAGTGGTTTTTCTTATTCACATTCCTCTCTGAGCAGCAGCAGTGTGAAGGTCATTAAAGATGTACTCTGCAGAGCAGAGGTCACTATACCCTCGAATGACTGACACAATGCAGTTGAAAAGAGTTCTGGAAAAAAATCAGAGGTGGTCTAATTTTGTGGACCCCACCAGCAGTTTGTGAAGAATGTAACTTGCATTCCTCACTGGAGAGCAGCATGGCTGTGTAGGGCTAGTTCTCCTCTGGGCTTTGAGATGTCTGTCTGCTCTGCATCTGGAGGTGGTTCACATAAATGACCCCACTACAGGTTTTCAGGGCTTTTTGGCTTTCTCTGGTGTAACATTTTCTCTATCTCAGACTCCATTAAGGAAATGTGAAGGTATTGGTGGGGGAATATAAAATTGTAAGGACTGCCTTGTGAGCTTAAAGTGGCATTTTTATAATACAGTGTTGTCTTTAAGGCATAAAGATTGGATACATGAGATGCAGATATAGTTGTAATTCTTGCTGGTCTTGCGGCTGCGTTTGTGGTACAAGGAAGGGTTGGTACCTGGGGAGTGAGGCAGTGGGCAGGAGTAAGTCCCTTGTCTCTCCAGGAGAATCCAAAGAATGCAGCCCTATCTGTTTGAGGTCTGACTTTGAGTGGAAGCAGACATCTGTTTCGGGGATGTCAGAGGCTCTCCATTCATTTAATATTTCTGATTGCTTTGAAAATGGTTGATCTATCTTTTACTTCTCTGACAGAGATGGCATTTTGGTACTGAAACCAGTGCTAGATCTCTTAATGTTTGTGGTCCTGTATTCTACTACTGTTATAAGGAAGTATATGCACCTCATGATTTACACGAGCTCAGCTGGCCTGTGTGAAAGCTTTTACGTTTTCTCCTTTTTTTTTTTTTTTAATTTTTTTTTTTCTTTGCTATAATGTTAGGAGATGGTACTGCACAGGGAGGGGAATGGAGCCAAGGTGCTTGGAGAATATAATTCTGACTCTTTAATCGTAGAGGTGTTAATTAAGAAACTCCATTATATGTCTTATAGGTGTTAAATAAGAAACTCTATTTTATGTTATATGCCTCTTGGCTGAGAAGCCTCATAAGGAGCTTTTCTTTTCCTCTACTTTGGAGAGGAAATACCAAGTATTTCTTGGTGATAGTGCAGAATAGTTTCTAAGCACTAGGAGAAAATGAGCAGCATCACACCACCACCCTCCATCCCAAACTTGGTCTGTTAAATGTGAACTTGAAGGATACCTACAACACCCTTTGTGGCAGCTTTAGCACTTGTGTACTGAGGTGATGGGTGCTTTGAGAGCACGAAGACTGTGCTGAGTGCCGGGAGAGCTCCTTGAGCTCAGGGGAAAAAGGGAAGGGAAAGACATTTCATTTTTGCCTGCTGGAGGAGACCTTGGTTTAACAAGCTGTTTATGTTAATACGATTAATGCAAGTGCACTCCAGCACTTAGGTAATGAACGAGTTGTATTTTTTTCTCTATTTCTTTTGGGTTATTTTTCCCTTTTCTGTTTTCTAAAGGTCACAGGGGCTTGCATTTGAAAACTGATATGTTTCCCTGGCCATACCAGATCACCGACAGCTTTGAGTGGTTTGGGTATGGGAAAATGTTAAAGGTGGCAGTTGTTGTATAGGGGGATTTATTTAAGCAGGCAAATTAGATAAAGGACACTTGCTTGTGAATTAGTTAATTTACTCAACTAACTGTGACGTTCAAGTGGAGAGGAAGCTTTTCTAAAAAAAATATGGGTTTTTTTTTGTTGAATGGAAATTCTCTCTCTGTAGAGAAAATGCTCCATTTCAAGCAGCCAATCTCTTTGATTTCGGTGATGCTCTCTGAGGCTGTCATTAGCCTGAGAACCCCATTCCTGAGAGTCTAGTGGTTCTTGTTAGTCTTTAGCTGTTGCTGGGTTCTTGCCTTGCCTTGGAGGGCTCAGACAGGTATTTTACATCCCTGACTCCAGAGCTCAGCCCGCTGAAGCCTGGTGAATTATGCTGGCTATGCATGTGGCTTGGGGGCAAGGAGTTGGTTGTGTTATTCATAGGTGCTCCCTTCCAGCCAAAGAGCAAACTGGGTACTTGTCTACAAAGGCAATTATTTCACAAGAAAGTTGCTGTAGGGAGCAGCAGGAGCCAACGTGGTTAATAGAGAGAAACAAATTCCCTTATCTTATCCTTTTATTTATTTATTTATTTTTAACCTCCCAGTGTGTATGTCCTGCTCAAACCATTTTTCATCCTGGTCTTGCTTCTGAAATAGGTCTGCTGCTTCTTGCTAGGCTAGACTGGCCCTTGAGGTGAAATGTTAACTGTGTGGGGTTAACTGTGAGGGTGCCTTGCAGGCTGCGTTTTGGCATGGTGGTGCCTGCTGACGCATGGGAAGGGAAAACTTCACTGTGCTAAGAATGGACTTGGCATTTTTCTTTTAAAAATGGAGATTGCTTCTAGCTGACCTTGGCTTTTTTTTTAAAAAGAAAGAAAAAAAAAAAAAAGAGGGAAGTTTGATTTTGCGGCAGCTCTGCCTTTGCCAAGGCTCCCAGAGTGGTAACTGGTATCTCCTGTTAGGGCCACAGAGCAAAACTAGGGCTGGGTCAGGGTAGGTCCCCAGGTGTTTTCCAGCTCTTGGGAACTGGCAGAAGGGGCAGGTGATAGGCCTTTCTGTCTTGCAGAGGGTGCAAGCATCTTTCCTCTGATCGATTGTTGCAGCCGCAGTGAATGTGCTCACTGAGCTTTATATTTAAACTCTGATATCTTTCAGGAGAGCTGGTCAACTCAAAATGCCTTCATGGAGTGGGAGAGAGGCAAAACAATGTGTTTTTTCTTTTCAAGCAGGAGTTTCTGTTTGCCAGGCATTTGTGTTAAAACTTTGTCCTATTACTTCAGGTACTGTTCTCCATTAAAAAGTGTCCACACACCTTGGGTACATTACAAGAGCTGTCATGTAATAAGAGAAGGTCTGTTCAGGAAGTATTACCTACCTGACCTCCCTGTGTCCTCTTTTGTGAATTGGTGGGTGGCAGCAACAGTGATTTCATCAGTACCTGTGGCCCAAAGCTGCTCTGACTACTGCCCATCACCACTCATCACTAATAATGTAGCTTTTGACAGACTGAAGGTTCTTTCACCCATTACGTGTGGCTCTTCTTTGTGAGCACAGTCAGCCAGGTGAGGGGACACTTGTTTCCTTTTTCCAGCCCAACTCCTGGTGGGTCCTCGTGGGGTGTTGCAGCCAGGAGGGCATGGCAAAGCAGGGTCTTGACCTGGGAGGCTGCAGCTTGGACTGAGTAGTGGTGGCCTGCAGGGTCAGGGTAAAGCAGCCTGTAAACAACCCAGGGGTGCTGATTGCGTGTGCCAGCACTGGGCCTGTTACATCACCAAACATGGTGTGCAGGGAGTTTTCAGCATCCACTAGAGCTGATTCAGCATAGTATTAGAGTTGTCAAATCTGAGGGTTGAGGACTAGGAGGCTTCTGCTTTATCTTCCTAGGTAGAGCATGCAGCTTGCTCTCCTAAATGATGGGTCCTGGGGATTCCACTCCCAAGGCCTGGAATTGTACATTGGCAGCCTGTGCCAGCTGAAGCAATGCAGTCTGTGGTCTCTCCTGATTAATACAGTCTTATGACTCACAAAAAGTTAATGACTAGCCCAAGGAGTTACAGTGGTGGTAAATCTGGGCACTACATGTATCGTCCTCATTCTTAACAGCACAGCATAAGCATCAAAGCAGGGGGATGGGTTTTACAGGAGGGATATTTGGACTGTTGAAGTGAACAACTTGCCTGTGGTTCAGCAGCTGTGAGCTACCATAAGAAGCATAAGTCAGTAAATGTGGAAATATGCCTGGAGTACAGGCTTGTGAGATGTAGTGAAATTCAGCCAAGCAATTATCACAAAATGTTTAGTTTCATAAGAAATGTTTTATGTTTAAAAGGAGGGGAAGAGACTCCTGCTTCATCCTTGACCATCTATTCTCTTCTACCCAGGGAGCGAATGGAGCTATTGGAAGAAGCCAGGAAGATGGAAATGGCAAAGTTTCGCTACATTCTTCCTGTTTATGGCATCTGCAAAGAGCCAGTTGGCTTGGTGATGGAATACATGGAAACAGGATCTCTGGAAAAGCTCCTGGCTTCCGAACCTCTGCCCTGGGAATTGCGCTTCCGCATCATCCATGAGACAGCTGTGGGGATGAACTTCCTGCACTGCATGTGCCCCCCACTGCTCCACCTGGACCTCAAGCCTGCAAACATCCTGCTTGATGCCCACTACCATGTCAAGGTAAGTGTTGGGCACTCTGTGCCAGGGACCCACTTTCAGAGATTCTTGTGTGGCTCCAGCTAAACTCAAAGGCCTGAGAGGAACAATCAGTATTCCCTTAGAATTAGAAAAATGCCCAGCAACTCAAACTCTCCATTCCTCAAACTGTCCACCTGATTTTTGCAACATTTTTGTACATAACTAGAGGTAAAGTTAGGGAGCTTGTGAGAACTCCCCTGAAATTTTAGGAGGAAGTTAGTGTAATGTCTACCTAGTCTCAAAACTCTGGTTTTAAGACCTAATGGGAACTGCTACAAATTTCATTGCAGTAAGGTCATGCAAACAGGGTGATGAAAGCAGTGTCAACTTCTAAATCATCCATGCCTGTTCTATAGCTCCCAGTGGTAACCTTGCTCTGTCTAGGTCCTTCTGGCTTTGTATGGTAGGTCCACTAAATACCCAAATCTCATTTACAGCTGGAGTCAGGAGAAGCCTTCCCAAAGGCAATTAATTTTCTTCTCTCATTTGCTCAGAGCATGTACAGTGAAGAAGCATCTCTGCCCTGTTTATGCATACCCGAGGTTACTTAAGGCAATTTTTGTGGCTGTATCAGCATGAAACTCTTCTCATTACCCATTTCCAGCATAAGCTATCAAACTTGTTGGCCTTCTCTGTTGGAGGTTCTGTATTAACAGCTGGACTAAGGAGGTTGTTCTTGCTTTCTGATCCTTCCTTTTGTAGAGGAAAGAGACGGAAATAAACCTTCAAATCATTGGCCAAACTCTTAACCTTAGAACTGCAGGATTAATCACTCTGGCTGGCTGATACAACTCAGTATAAGCAGTCATAGATTTTTATCAGTTACATCATTCTGTCTGTTTTCCTGTTCCCTTTAAACTGGCCAAACAGCTTTGGCCTTGACCTTCTAAAAATGAAGTTTTTTTTCTTGACATTCTAAAAATGAAGTTTTCTTTAAATTAAAACATCTCTCTTGACTGGAGCCATAATGAAATCATCCTTGTGGCAATCTCAACTTTTTTACTAGGCCTCTTAGTGGTTTACTTCTAAGACATATTTTCTTGCTGAAATGGGAGGCATCAGTGATCCATGATATGACCAGAATATCAGGATCTGAGCTGTTCAAAGTATATTCTCACACACTGGTGCTGAGTGGCTTCTGCTATGTGTTTATTTACCTAAAGTTTGTGCATGCTTGCATAACTTCTTAAATTCCTAATTCTTGACTCATCCATGAGCTGTATTTTTCTCACTGTTTCAGGAGGCTGAAATGCTGCCTTATATTCTGCCTGCTGCATGGGCTATATCTGGGTGGTGATGTAATACAAGGGGGCAAAGTGCAAAATTTATCAGAAAAAAAAAATTGTTTCTGGTGAGGTCATTGCTGACATCCCTAAGATGTTGCTACTTGCTCTGTATAGGAAACAGATCTTCAGACCCTTTTCATTAAGTTCAGAAAAAAAAGGTCTAATCCAAACCTTTTACCAGCCAGCAGTCTTGCATCTGCAGGCGTCTTGGAAAACTCCTCCAAGCACCAGAGCAGACATAGGAACCTATATGCAAAATAAGAGTTGTACATAATCTGTGAGGTACCTTCACTTTAAAAATGTGGCCCCAAACCTTCTTTTTGTATGATGTGAAACTTGTAATTAAATTTCAGACCCTGCAGCTTGATTTAATGTGCATTTTCTTTCTGAAAGATTAATGGACCTGATGATTGGAGTGGTTTTACTTTTTAAATGTTAGTGTTAATTTAGTAGGTGACCTGTCCCTAATAGAATCCTAAGGTGAGTGAAGAGATGTTTCAGGCTGCAAAAGAAGAGTTTGGAGGTAGGGAGGACTTTTATAAACTGTTTGCCCTTGAGCCAGGAAACAGACAGTCTTCCAGTGGAGCACATTAGGAATGCTTCTGTGCTTTTGTATTGCTAGTTAAATGGAAACACTCCCTTCTTCTTTTACAAGCACAATGCTTACTGTAAAAACCCCAAGTGAGGATGATGACTAACACAGTAGTGTTGTACAGAACTTATCATCAAGTGGGTGCCTCCATATCATAAAACCATCTCCTGTGTATTACATAAGTGTGTGCTGAATTTTGTTCTTGGGAGGATAATTAAGAAGATGGCATTAGTCTGGGCAGGGATACAGATAGATGGGTATTAACTTTTTCAAAATCATGTGAGGAGATTCTTTGGTGACTTTTAAATATATATGTATAATATGAACAATACAAGGTAAGCCTTTTCTGGTTTTTGGAGGATGGATGGGCGGATACCTCTTCCCCTGTGAGTGGTAATGGAGTCCAGTAATGATTGGGGCTTCAAGTGGGAGCTGCCTTTCCTGCCATGTCCTGTTCCATCTTGGCTGCCTGAAGCAATGTGATTTCCTTGGAAAGATTATTCCGTACCCAGGCAGGCCTTGCTAGCAGGGATCAACCTGTATTTATTTTTTTTTCTTAATGTCAGCCTATTTCTTCTATTTGTACCAAAAATATCCCCCTTACATCTTTGTCCAGTGTTCCACATATGCAGTTTTCCAATACTTATGAGCTAATACCTAGTTTTTGCTTAACTAGGCCACATCTTCTGAGCTTGTTCTTCAGCTCTGCTGTCCTCCAAACACAATCTGGATGTCTCCCTGAGCTCCCTGTGATGTGGCAACTGCTTTCAGGGAGCTGGCGACGCAATGTCACATTCCAGAGCTGCCCTTGCGGGCTGTTAGTTTGCTTGTTCCCTGCTCTGATGTGATCTCTCCTCGGGGCCAGTGGTAGAATACACCACCCCCTTCATGCAGTCGTTTCATACCCTAACTTGTTGCCGGCTGCCAAGCCCACATGCTCTCTCTGTTGCTGCTTCCCAGGTTTCTTATCTTCAGTATCTCATGGTTCAGTGTTATCTTTTGTTCAGGTATTTAAAACAAAGTCAACCTGCAACTTAATACTTTGGGACAAAAGTGCTATTTGCAAGTTCTTGTTTCTCTTATTTTCCAGTCTGGTTTTTGCAGCTCCTCATCTTGTCATAT
>JANHGL010006874.1:12028-24068 GCA_024611195.1 Ceyx melanurus
GAGACTTTGGACAGAGACAAATACTGGCTATGCCAGCAGTGATTAAAAATTAATCTGATGGCTTTGTTACCTCTTTGATGAAGAAAACACTTTTGGTGAACTCTGTCCCTGAGTTCATTGCAGTGGTTTCTTGAGTCTTATTGGCACAAAAATGACATGCAGCATCAGAAGCTAAGTGCACATTTCAGTATGGCCTGCCAGGAGTCATCAGTGAAAGCATTTTCCAAGATCGAATTTGTTCCTGGGAGGTAGATTCCTGCAGTATTTGAGAATAGCTGATTTTAGTAACTATTGTAGTTACCTGAGCATATCTAATGGTTTAAGTTCCAAAAAAAAAAACCCAACAAGCTCAAAATATCTAAAAGTTTGCAGGTGAGTGTTTTGTGCAAACTGGAATGTTAAGGTCTACAAATGACAGAATCGGGGAAAGGCTTGTGTTCACATTATGCTCGATTTAAAACAAAGCTTAAAAAAAAAAGAAAAAAAAACCCACTGAACCCAAAGATACTCAGATCTTTGAATCTCTCAGTACAGTAAGTCTTATTGGAAAGTGTGCAGGAAAATATGTGCAGCTCACCTCCCCGGTTGCTACTCACGTGTCTGTTCTCATGTAGACCTTTAAAGAGCAGGGATCAAGTGAGCTGTCTGAACATGAAGAATCCCACTGTCTGTGTGGGCTTTGGCCAATGCTTTTTCTCTTCTTCCTACCTCTTCACCACATGTTTTGCATGGAGCAGTCTGTCGCCTCTGTGTCTCCTCCTAACACTGCTGGTATTAAATATGCTTTTGAAACATGGTGGGATCCACCTGAAATAAATTATGTGAGGATATGATTATGGATTCTGTTAGATCACAGGGCAGATCCTGGGGTGGGCTGTAAGGACTAGTGGAGATGCAGGGGAACAAGTGGGGAGGGGTGCTTTGCTTTCACTACCTTTGCCAGCATGGGTGCCTTGTTTTGCAGGACTAGGTACCTGGCAAGCAATTTAAAGGCAAAACAGCAAGTTAAATGGCTGTCTTCCACCCACTGCATGGTTCCCACTGATGTATAAAGAAACTGCATGACAATACACCATGCATGGAAAATTTACCCTAAAGGAACTAATAAAAGCCACAAAAGCTGTCTGCAGAATCTTACTGTTTTGTTGCAGCCTGGAAGTTAACTATTCTATTTCCAGTGTTTCTGCAGAATTTGGTATGATTAAAGCTCTTCCCTACAGATGCATTTCCTATTAATTGGTATAAAATCTAGTGCATAACAGTAGGTAGGGGTAGGTTCGCAAGGTAAAGTACTTGCTAGTCTGGGGGGGTTGTGTATACTGTATATCTTAGCTGTTTTTAGTTTCTGGGCTAAGACTGAGCCCTTTTATATCTAGTGAAATTAGCCCCTAACCTTAGATTCATACAACGTTGTTATTGGCTCAATGCAGGAGTGTCACTGCGCTGTCTGTATTTCATCTTTATTTCTTAACTCACACAGTAGGAAACCCCGTACTGTTTAGACAAAGAGGAAGGTGTATTTAATTATGCCTGCATGCCATTGTGGATTTATTGAGGTGTATACAAGCCTCTGCTTCACATTAATGAAAGGATAACAGCGCTTCACCAAGTAAGATCTGTTCAGACTTGTAGCATTCGGTTCATTTATTAACCTGACACCACGGGCTTGAGCGAAGTTGGGGTTGTGCTTTTGTTCCCCTGTGGAGCACTAAGTGCCCCAAACTTACAGTGCTTCCTGGGTAAGCTGTCTGGAGAAACAGTGTTTCTTGACTATTTACTGCTTTCCTGGATTCTAATGCTTGTCTTGCTGAGGAAGCCAGCAGTCCCCCTCTGACAGTACAGCTCTACAAGCATGATAAACGATTCCTACAGATGACTTTGCTTTTTCCTTTTTTTTTTCTTTTTTTTTTAATGCTTTTTCTTCTGAAGTAATTCCCACATTGCCCCATAAACTTTACTTACAGATGGACAACAAGTTGAATATACCTGTGTGCTAGGGTACAGGAGAATGCCTCTATTGAGTTCTTTGTCCATGTGAGAAGTTCTTCCTGAAGCTGTGTGGGTTGCTTTGTTTTATGGCAAAGGGAGATTCTGAGCACTTGAAGACCAATGACTGTGTAGCCTGAGCTCTCCAGGAGGCTAAGGCTGGCAGCAGTTTTCTCCCTTTCCAGTAACAGATGCATGTTATGACTAGCTTTGTGGTATCTTCAGACAGAAACTTCTGAAAGTGAAAAGTTTGAGCCTATTAAAAAAAACCCAAACCAAACCAAACAAACCTTTTTTTAATTATGCTTGTTGTTTTGAGGGAGAACTTTTCTCAAAAGAGAAGCTATGAGGATCAAAAGGGGAATGAGTAATTGAAAAACCTAAGTATTAGATAAAAAAGAATTTATAACTCTGGGAGGTGGAGTGGAAATGTTATCTAACATGTAGACAAAAATCAGTGGGCTGAGTGGTCCGAAAAGACTCGACTTAATTTCTACTTAGCATAATAAACATTTTTGACCAGTGGGAAATAACACAAAGGAAATTCCTTGCCTATCTGCTTGCTTGATGATTGGTATGCCTTTAAGAGCAAATGAATACATATTTGTGTGACACTTCAAATTAAAGTGGAGGTGTGTTTTCCTTTTTATAAACTTGCAGTCACTTGTTTTGTTCATTTCAGCTGCATTCAGTGTGTCACTGCACCAACTTGCCATATCTCCTACATGCCAAAAAGAATTCCCTGTGTGGGTTTTTTATATGTGTATTTTGTCTTGGGCTTTTTGTTGGTTTTCTTTTCTTTTGTTGTAAATATTTGGTGCCCCTGGTGTTGGGCTTAGTCCTTGTTGGCATGGTCAACCTGACAGCAATATCTGAAGCAGCAGTTCTCTTGGCTCATCAGAGAGCTCATGGTCTGCAAACAGGTGCTTAGAACACTTAAGAATAGCATAGAACATCAATTACCTAGGGAAGAGGGGTGGCAGGACCAATAATTACATTAGTTTGCACTGGCTAAATTTGACTAGTTTTATATTACAATAAATTGTCCTCTTTGTTGTCTTTTCTATGTAATGGGCAAACTTGCTGCTGCTTGCAAAAAATATCTTGCTGCTTTTTTTTTTTTTTTTTTTTTTTTAGCTTAACCACGAAGAGAAGCCTACCATAGCATAATGCTTCCAGAGATGTTTTCTTACCATAGCATTTCTGAACAGCAGCTCTCTATATTTGGCTTGGGTCATCCTGTTACAGTAATTATTCTTTATAATTTTTTAAAAATTATTTTTGTTAAGACCTCCAAATAACAGTACCATGTACTTCTTTTCCCTTCTTCCTCCCCCATTTTTTGCAGATTTCTGACTTTGGGCTTGCAAAATGCAATGGTTTGTCCCATTCTCATGACATCAGCATGGATGGCTTGTGTGGCACAATTGCATACCTTCCTCCAGAGCGCATCAAGGAGAAAAACAGGTGTTTTGATACCAAACATGATGTGTACAGGTCAGTTATTATGAAAACACTTAAAAGCACTTTAAGTAATGCTGCAAAATGAGCTCTCTTTTTCTGGTTATAAAACCTAATTGAGCATGAAAACCTTAAATCTAGTTTGACCATCATCTTGCAAAGGGGCACATTTGCTTTGCTTTTTACAAAGTCTTTATAGGATAGAGGCCTTGTAAAAAAACTGCAGCTGGTCTTGGGTCTTCAGCATTATCACCTCTAGTAACATTTATTATCAATTGGCACGGAAGGCACTCTGCCCAACTTTCATTTTCCCACCAAAAGATACATCCTGACCTAATTTAAAAGTCTGTGACAAAATTCTCAGTTATCTTCAGTTGATTTAATCACTAGATCCTTGGTTCTTTCAGGGTTAGGTTATTAACAACAGGAAATTGTAGCTGTAGATTAAGATATGTCATATTCTAAATGTAATGTATTTCTTTAAAGTCATCTTGCAGGGTAGAAGTATTAAATAAAATCCACAGCAAAGCTTTGCTGTAAGCTGATTTTACCAGTGTTGGTGTGGGGTAGTCGGTAAAGAACTCAGCAGCCTCCAGCAAGTCCCTGAATTTCCTCAGGTTCATCCTTGCAAAAACTAGATTTTCAGATCATGGTTCTTGGCTGCATGAACATCAACTGAATTAGATGCAGAAGTAAAGGATAAGGAAAGAGAACTTGGGAGAATAAATGACACCTCTGTGAGGGGTTTTTTTGTGTGGTTGGTTGTTTTTTGTAAAGCTTTTCTATAAGTAATTTTTTTTTGCATTTATTTGTAGCTTTGCCATTGTGGTCTGGGGAGTTCTTACACAGAAGAAACCTTTTGCAGGTAAGTTCGATGTTCGGGATTTTTTTTCCCCTTTTTTCCCATTGATAAATACACTTTCTACCCCACCTGCCCCATATTACATACCTGTCCTCCAAATTTCTGGAGTCTTGCACTACTTCTAGAGTAGCCACTTTTGACCTCTCAAACTCTGATCACCAGTTGAAGTCCTTCTTTGTCCTACACTGTGAAAGCAGAACCCACTTTGCTGTAGGGGGCCCTCGTCTGCACCTTTTCGCTTTTGCTGGATTTTGCTTTACAGATCCAGGTTAGTGTGTGGCCTGTACAGACTTCTGACAGGTTTGTGGCCAACAAGGAACAGTTCAGAGCAAAGCCAACTGGCAGGCAGTTATGCTGTTTCCAGTAACAGCTTTTCTGTAGTTGTAGATTGTGGGTACAGATTTGTTCTTAAAAAAAAAAAAGGAAAAAAGCTAGCTGTGTGTGAGAATAAGCCTTGTTACATCCCACAGTAAATGCACTGATCAACAGGCAGCTATTTATTCTTTATGACTTTTTCTGTGTGTATGACTAGCCTGTGTATAGCAAACATGTTTGAACAGGTTTCAGTCTACTATTATTTTTTCTCCAAGTGAGAGATCCCTTTTAGCCTATTTAACTCTTGACTTCAAAGTCAAGAGCCATGTAACTGCACTGCTTGATTTGTGTTCTTCCTTCACCTTTATGAGAAGTTCAGGTACTTGGTCTAAATAAAAGCTGTAGTTCAGTTTTCTCACAGGAGACATGGAAATCCAAAGAGAAGTAGCAATTAATTGTTTGAGAGTTTTTCTCTGTTTCTCTTTTATGGGTGGAAGACCACAGTCACACTAACTGTTTTTAACTTGATACATGGAAAAATGACAAATGTATTGTGAGAAAATAAACCTAACTTTTTTTTTCCCCTGTTAAAAGAATGCAACCTACAGGAAAGAAAAAACGCATGAAACCAAAGTTTCAGCCTAATGCTCCTAAACAAAAATTTTTTCATTTTACGGAGAGATCTTACTTTGTGTGCTTTTACTTTACAGAGGAAAACAATATTTTGCATATTATGGTAAAAGTAGTTAAAGGCCACCGCCCAGAGCTGCCTGCTGTTTCCAAATCCAGACCTCAGTCATGTAATAACTTGATCAAACTGATGCAAAAATGTTGGCAAGATGATCCTGGTGAACGGCCAACATTTCAAGGTAAGATTTCCTTGTAACTTGGCTGCCCATTTTCTTCTATGAGTCACGTTATTGCTCAAGACTCTGTTAATCCTTGGGGTAAATGCTCTGAACCTCCGTGACAGAATAAATAGAGCACATTGTATGGTAGAGACAATGATGCAGGCCACTTATTCATTTGTAGAGGAAGGGATTATCTGGGGACAAGTCTGACCATGACAGTGTTATGTAAATACATCAGGAGTAAGACCTGCACTGAAGCAGTCGATCCATTTAGCCAGAAATTATGTTCATTTATGATTCTGTGTATTAGAGCATATGCCAAGCTGGAGTTGATGTGGTTTTCACTCTACCAAAATATTGAAGGCCCTGGATTTTGAAGTTTACTGTTGTATACTGAGAAATGGAATTGTTTCCTTGTAACAAAACAATTTGTACCCTAATTTTTCTGCCAATAAAAGTGAAAGGCTTCAAAGCATCTGTTATGTATTCAAATGTGCAGAGGGAAGTACTATCTCCAAGTAGCTTCATTTAACATTAATGGTATAGATTTGCCTCTTGCCTTTCCTCCTGCCCAAACAAGGTATGAAGAACAAAGAGAAGAGGGATGACAAGTCCACAAGCAGTAGACTGGTTTCCATTGCACAGTCGTGCATTTTAGCCACCATTTAACATCAGTCTGGTCTGAATGTGAACATGAATTGTTCAGTCAGCCCTATGTCCTCTTCGCCTAGCTTGTACCTACTCATGAGGTGCTAGATGGAATAGTCAAAACTGGAATCGTTCTTCCACAGCATCTCAAAGACATTAAGCTCAATAATAGAGAAAGGACATCTCAGAAAAGTCTCCTATTAAAAAAAAATACACTCAAACTTTTCTCTTGCTTTCTTCAAAGAAATCACTTCAGAAACAGAAGCTCTTTGTGAAAAACCAGAAGATGAAACAAAAGAGATGATAACTCAGGATCTGGACACCAAGAATTCCCCAGAGCAGCAGCCTGAGGTATACTCTTTTTGCCTCTTGCTCAAGGGCACTTGATTTTTGTGGAAAAGGTACCTCTGTGACCTGCAGCTTCCCAAGCAACCTTCGCTTTGCTGCTTTTGTGCACCTTCTTGCCTGATAGAAGTGGATCTTGGTGAAAGATTGGGATGCAGAAGTGAGAGCAGATGCATGGACCAGCTCAGGAAAACCTCAGCGCAGAACTAAGTGCAAGGTGATCTTAGACTGTTTAGGAAGAGGAAGACAGGAAATAAAAGCTGACAGTATGTGGGTGTCACTGATCTTATAAAAATACTGTAGGCAAAGGAGACTGTGGTTTTAGTGGCTGTGTACTGATGAAAGCTGCCCTTCTGCATCTGAAAAATTTCAGTGACTTTATTCATAGGTTTAATTTAAGAAAAACAGTGCTTATAAGCTTCCTGCAAACTATTAAACTTATGGCTTTTCCTGTAGGGCCTCTGGCTCAGTTTTCTTTACTGGCCTTTCTAAAATGCTTGTGTTCTTCTCTTGAAGGGGATGTGTGAGTTATCCCAGCCGAAGCAGGAGCCTGCGCTACCATCAGTTAAGGATTACAGTCTCTCAGAGTTGTTGTCCCAGCTGGATTCAGGGATTTCACAGACTATGGAAGGCCCTGAGGATCTCAGCCGCAGCTCTTCTGAGTCCAAACTTGCCTCCAGTGACAAGCGGCTTTCAGGAGTTTCATCCGTAGATTCAGCTTTTTCATCCAGAGGCTCCCTTTCCCTTTCATTTGAAAGGGACAGTTCAGGTAATGGTCAGGTTTTTATTTGTTGGTGGTTTTTTTGCAGTTGTTTGGACTGAGACATGGGAGACAGTGGGTTGGGGAACAGTTATATAAAGAATAGCATCCTGGAAATCACTCTTAGCTTTGTTTTCTCTTGCTGTCAGCACTACAGATTTGTTTGCTGGAAGGGGTTATTTAAAAAAAAAAAAAAAAAAAAAAAAAGAGATGGTTCCCAAACATGATCTAATGAATCTTAATATATCTCATTTACTTTGGAATAACAGTGACCTGACTTTCCATCAAAGCAATTGCAGACTCAGTCATGTAGAGGATGATTGGAAGGGAGGTCACTTAGTCCAGCATGCTACTGAAAGCAGGACTAAAGCCAAAGCCCAGTCAAGTCAGCCAAGTTTGTGGCTTCTTCAGTTATACCAAGCCCAAGTCTGAGCATCATGTTGGTGATGGTGGTGGTTTTTGTTTGTTTTTGAGAAGGCTTAAGCCACCTTCTCAGCAGCCCTCGTGCATGTTTTAATAAAGACTCTTGCCATTGCATACATGCCCCTCCCTTTTGAATCCAGTGATGAAAAAAAACAGGCATCTGTTTTCCAGTTCAGCAAGCAATGGTTAGTGCAGGTAGATCAGCCTCAGCATCCTTCATACTTAATTTCACAAAAAAAACAGAGTAAGTGGGGCTCCAAATCTGACCTGAAGTTGCTCTGCAACTACTGTGGCGGGAGGGAATATATTTGCAGTCAAGCCATTGCTGAAACTACAAGATATGTTAGCCACAGGCAAGTAAAGTTTGACAGGTATCAGAATCGTGGTGGTGTCTTTCTTAGAATCAGAATAGTCTGGGTTTGAAAAGCCCTGTAAAGGTCATCTAGTCCAACTGCCCTGCAGTGAGCAGGGACATCTGCAACTAGAGCAGGTTACTCAGAGCCCTATTCAACCTGACCTTGAATGTTTCCAAGGATGAAGCATCTACCACCTTTATGGGTATCCTGCTGCAGTGTTTCACCACCCTTATAAGAATTATTTTTTCCTTATATCCATCTAGATACCAGTACTACAGACATACAGAAGAGGAAGCTAACAGAGGCCATTTTATCTGGAGATACCAGCAAGTTAATGAAGATCCTCCAGCCTCAAGATGTTGATATTGTTTTAGATGGGAACTCCAGTCTTTTGCACTTGGCTGTTGAAGCTGGCCAAGAAGAATGTGTTAAATGGCTCCTCCTGTACAATGCAAACCCTAACCTCACTAACAAGAAAGGATCCACCCCTCTTCACATAGCAATTGAGAAGAAAGTTAAAAGCATTGTGGAGCTGATTATGGCTAGGAAAATCAATGTGAATGCCAAAGATGAGGATCAGTGGACTGCTCTTCACTTTGCTGCCCAAAATGGTGATGATTTTAGCACCAAAATCCTGCTTGATAAGAATGCATCCATAAATGAGGTAGATTTTGAAGGCAGAGCCCCCATCCACATAGCCTGTCAGTACGGCCAAGAAAATATTGTGCGGATCTTCCTGAGAAGAGGTGTTAATGTGAACATCAAAGGAAAGGATGACTGGGTGCCACTGCACTACGCTGCCTGGCAAGGTCACCTCCCCATTGTAAAGCTTCTAGCCAAACAGCGGGATGCAGACGTGAATGTGCAGACCGTGGATGGAAGGACCTCGCTCCACTTGGCTGCTCAACGAGGACACTACCGTGTTGCTCGTCTTCTCATAGACCTGGAGTCAGATGTCAACATACGGAATGGGCTCTCGCAGACTGCTCTCCACATAGCTGCTGAAACAGGCCACACAAGCACATCAAGGTTGCTCCTTAAACACGGTGCAGATATTGAGGCATCAACAGCAGAAGGATACACTGCTCTGCACTTGGCATCTCGCAGCGGCCATTTAGCAACAACCAAGTTGCTGATAGATGAAAGGGCCAGTGTTCTAGCCAGAGGCCCTTTAAATAGGACAGCATTGCATCTTGCTGCAGAAAATGGGCACTCTGAAGTAGTAGAAGAACTTGTCAGTTCGGAAAATATCAATGTTTCTGATAGCGAAGGGTTGACAGCTTTTCATCTGGCTGCACAAGGAGGGCACACAAAAACAGTTGAGGTTCTTCTGAAGCATGGGGCGCACACTGACATGCAGAGACCCACATATCAGACCTTGCTACAGCTTGCTCAGCAGAGCAGTAATAGCTCAGTTACTGTGTTGTTAAGTGATACTTAAGCAAAAGGTACAGAACTCGCTACCTTTCTACCTGGTGTGAGAAGGCTGCTGGAGCTTGTCACAAGGGCCTTCTTCAGCTGTGCAGTAACCTGCTCATCAGCAGTGTCAGCTGATGGACTGCAGTGCAACCAGCAGAAGACACTTGTGTTTGAGTATGCAAGTGAGAGCACACATGGACTAAGGCAAGATGTAAGGCTAAGAGCTGGAGTCTGCCATGTCATGGTCTGTATCAGTCATTCTGCATGTACCTGCCCTGTCTGTATGTTGACAATCCCCTTCCAAGGATGTTGTGAGAGAAGGATGCAACTTATGGGGCTCCCCCTGTTTTGTTGGGGTTTTTTGTCTGGTTTTTGTTGGGTTTTTTTATGTGACAAACTAATTTAAGAGCTAACATTCTGCTTTTTTATTTTCTGAAAAAAAAAAAGAGAAACTAAGAAAAAAGGAAAAAAAATTGGTTCCTGGTTTGTTGCATTGATCTATATTTTGGACTCAAAGCTTCTGGTGTAAAATAACACAAATATCCTTGAAATTAATGCAGGAGATGAGGAAAGGGTTACTTAAGATACAGCTAACAGTGTTTAATTATCAGAAGGTACTCTGCTTAATGGAGACATTAATTTCAAATTTCCATGTACTCAAACATGAGGAGGCAGACTTAATAACAAGGCAGGATCCCAAAACACATGAGCAGAAGTAAAAGCTTAATATCTTCCTATACAGTTCTGCTTTGTATGTATTCTGAGATCAGTGAGCTGAACTTGGTGCTTAGTGGTTCATCTTAAATGAAAAAGTCAAAAGCTAAAGTTCATACTGGACAGTGACTGGATGGTATATTTTAACATCATTATACCAATTTGAGAAATAATGTTTGGAGTGGCTGATGACTAGACTGATATACTGTGTATATAGTATTTCTATCTGTTGTATGCTTTTTTCTACTAAAGAAAATAGATTGCTTAGAGTGGGTATGTTTTAATACACCTTTTAGTTTCACTGTTTTAAAAGTTCAGATGTGATCTGTTACTAATAAAAGATTGTGTTCCACATCTGTCTGTATTCTGTAGTTGTTAAAGCAACTGAAAACCCATTTCAGTTCACAACCCATTTCACAACTATAGTGTGTTTACTGATGCTGAATTCTTGAGGTTGTTCTCAGTTTTACATTCCCCTCAGCTTTTATATGGAAAGTAAGGAGCTTGAATGAATTAGAGATGTTACTTACAGAATAAATTTATAGAATAAAACTCCACATAACTCAGATTTTATGTGTATAAGCTGTTGATGGACAACTGGGATGCTTTCCTATTATGCTGTAACTGGTCAGGGAGCTTATAGTTTTCTGCCCCACCTTGAAGCAAAGTCAAAAGCTTCTGCATCTTCCTTGCTGACTGGAGAGCTGCCATCTAGACAAGTACCTCACCTCTCCTTGGTGGTGTGTTCCCATCATGAGTGCCAGAGAGCAAGAACCAGTGTCCTGGTTTGCTTCCACCTCCTCTGCCAAGAAAGCTGCTCCTGCTTGAGACCTTTTTGCACTTATCCAATGGCAGTAATACGACTGTCAGTGTTACCTCTGTGTCTTATTTTAGGGACCAGAGTGCTCCTGTGGGAATCTAGTCCCATGAAAGTCAATACCTTCTTAAAAGAACAAAAATGTCTTCTGTCACTGGAGATGGTGGTGGCTGACGGCAGTAACCAATGAAGGATCACAGAATCAAAATCACAGAATGTTAGGGGTTGGAAGGGACCTAGAAGATCCACAGATTCACAGATATTAGGGGTTGGAAGGGACCTAGAAGATCATTTAGTCCAACCCCCCCTGCCTGAGCAGGATCACCAAGACTAAGTCACCCAGGAACAGATCCAGGCAGGTCTTGAATGTCTCCAGAGAAGACGACTCCACAACCTCCCTGGGCAGCACCTTCCAGGCTCTGTCACCCTCACTGAGAAAAAGTTTTTTCTTGTGTTGACCCTAAACCTCTTGTGCTCCAACTTGATCCCATTGCCTCTTGTCTTGTAATTGGATAACATTAAGAAGAGTCTGGCTCCATCCTCCTACACTCACCTTTAACATTGTTGAGGTTCCCCCCTCAGTCTCCTCCAGGCTAAAGAGCGCCAGCTCTCTCAGCCTCTCCTCAGCAGGGAGATGCTCCATTCCCCTAATCATCTTGGTGCCCTGCACTGGAATCTCTCCAGTAAATCTATGTCTTTTCTGAACTGGAGTGCCCAAAACTGGACACAGTATTCCGGGGGGGGGCTCACCAATGCAGAATAGAGAGGGAGGAGAACCTCCCTTGACCTGCTGGACACACTTCTCCTAATGCATCCCAGGATGCGACTGGCTCTCCTGTCTGCAAGGGCACATTGTTGACTCATGGTGATCCTCCTGTCCACCAGGACCCCCAGGGCTCTTTCTCCAGAGCTGCTCTCCAATACATCAGCCCCCAACCTGTACTGATCCATGGAGTTGTTGTGCCCCAGATGCAGCACCTTGCACTTGCTCTTGTTCAATTGCATGCAATTTCTCCCTGCCCAGCTCTCCAGCCTGTCCAGGTCTCTCTGGATGGCAGCACAGCCTGCTGCTGTGTCAGCCAC
>JANHGL010006876.1:0-14283 GCA_024611195.1 Ceyx melanurus
AGACCCGCCTGGATCTGTTCCTGGGTGACTTGGTCTAGGTGCCCCTGCTCTGGCAGGGGGGTTGGACTAGATGATCTATTAGCTCCCTTCCAACCCCTAACATTCTGTGATTCTATGAATAATACATTTAGCTGAGATTTCAATTGGCTTATGCTAAAAGGTTGTCAATCAGACAGTCTTGACAACAAGGGATCTGATTGTTAAGAGAAGTGATTTCACCTTACCTCTTCTATTGATGTCTGAAATGTTTATAGCAATCTACTCTCCTATTTATCTTTTCTCTGTAATTCATTTGTCTGAGGATTCATTTCCAGGTATTGCTTGAGAACCTGAGCTGTTGACTTTAATTTGTTTTAATATGTCACCTTTTTTTTTCACTCTTCTCTATTCTCTTGTCTGTGTGCCTTGTTTTATGTTTTAAACACAGAGTTAAAAACGTTTTGGTCAGGTATTGTGTTCTTTTTTTTTATTTTTTTTATTCTATAGTTATTTTCCTAGCATGAAAAGAGGAGGCAGCCTCTCATTCATTGTATTGCTTGAAAATTCTCAGCTTTTGCTCTCCTGTTTTACAGGCTGGTTTTCTCCTATCTAAAACATGCCACAAATATTAACTTTTCAAATGCCAAGCTTTTGTATATGAGTCTGTAAAATCAACTGAGTATTTCTAGTTTACAAAGTGTGTCCTGTTGGAAGTGATATGCTATTGAATTGACTTTCTTAAGGAAAGATGAACATGTCTTCTGAATCTCAGATTTGTTTGAGATTTGGATGAGTATTGCTGCTTTTCTTTGTAACATGGCTTCTGAGTACAGTCAGGCATGATGTTTTGTGGCAGTTTCACTTGAAATTTGCAGTTAATAATAAAGCTAATTCATGCAAATGACATTCCTCAATTTATATTTGCCATATGCAAATAGTAAAATCAATAAAATACTTATTTTTAATAAGTGTAGCTCACAAAAATCTACTTCAGTTAAAGACATTGCCTAGTTATAGTCTGAAAAGCAATCAGACAAAGATTTGTAAGGATTAAAAAAGTAATGATGGTGTTAATAAAAAATCAGTAGTATTTCTGTGTGTCCATCCTAAGAAAGTGCTGCAGAGTTGGAGGGACTTGTAGGATGATGATTTTGTGAATGAAGAGGCTGGTAGGATGAGGGACTGAAAAGGCCAGGGACTGTCTGCTGTAAATAAAGGCTTACAAAGGAATGTGGGATAATGAATTTTGAGTAGAGGGGTTGCAGCTTTCCCTGTCATCGTATTCAGCAGTAGAACGTGGAGATATTAACTGGAAATTGATTAACAATAAACTGGGGGACTGGACTGTATCTCACTAAATTCATTATTCAGAGCAATACCATCCTTCTGACTACCAGTCTCTAACCTTTGTGTACATAGTGAGACCTTTCTCTGTGTATATATCTATATCTATATATCTTTATATATAGTGAGACCTTTATGGAGCAAGGTTTCATTGTCACACTTTTCATCTACATTCTTGGACTTTTGCCTGAAGCAATTTGTGCTGCCTGTTTCAAGGAGCAGGCTGCTTAACTAGATAAAGGAAAACCATTCTGCTGTGTTAGATTTATCTTTCTGTTTTCTCCAATACTCAGTGCTGTGCAAAAATAACCTGTTATACCCTGCAAAGCTGACTTGAAAACTTTATTGTTCCTGATCTGGAATCATTCAACATTCTTTAACTGTTTTTAACAGCTTCAGTTTGTCAAGCATGGGGTCTTAACTAGAGTAGCAGTAGTGGAGTGATAGAAAAGAGTTTTAAATGTTCTTCAGTTCCAGTATGTTTGATGGCCTTTTTTGACATCCTAATTTGAGTGAATTCTTAAATTTCCAGTGACAGTTGACCCTTCTAACTTCTGTTAGGACTGACAGAAGGGGGAAAATAACAGTTTACTGGATGGAGCTACTTTTTTAATCAACTGAATGACTTAAAAAGCAATTTTAAGGAAGGGAGAGGACAACGGAATAACCAAAGAGCAACTTGATAAAAATACATGCTCTGAGTTAAAAGAAAACGCCTGGTTCAGTGAAAACTTAGAATTTTGACATTTTTGTTTAAATTGAGGCATTAAAAAAAAAAAAATCAAAAAAAAAATCTACACATCTACACACTGTAGAGATTATGATATATTTGTGATATATTTTATTTTCAGGACAAATGCTGAGCTAAACAATGCTGAAAATGTGAAATTGCTCTGATTTCTACTTTAAAAATAACGTGTTGTAATATTTAAATTATTTTAAAGAATTTTTAAATAGGAAAGCTGTTTGTGAGACCAAACCTTAACCTGTATAAAATGTTCTAAGGTATTGCTTCTAGATATGACAAAACAGCATGTGTATTGACTTGTTTTCCTCTGTTTTTCCTCTGCTGCTGTAATGCTTGTTGTGGGGTGCACTTAGCACTGTATGTCAGAGTACTGCTTTTCCTCCAAACAGAACAGCACTTTTCTGATGTCGTGCTTAGTGAAGAATACCTCAATCTGGGTGTAGAGCAGGTGTGCAGTCTAATATCCAGTGACAAACTCACAATTGCCTCAGAAGAGAAGGTAAGAACATCTGTGTCACAATATTTTTATTTTCTTTTTATTCCTTTTGGGTGAGAACATGAACTTGCTCTCACTTCTCTCACACTCCTGTTTGGATGTGTTTTTTGTTTCCTCAGTGAAATTAGCCCTTTATTGGGCTCCTGCTTCAAGGATTTTTCCCCAAAGTGTCGTTGGCCTGATGTTGAAAACTAATCTCAACTTGTAAAAATCCTAAAATTGTTATTAAATCACATAACTCTTAGTTCTTTGGGAAAAAGGGAAAAAAAAAAAAAAGGAATGATATTAAATGGATTCCTTGACATCTTCAAGCAGAACAAATAGAACACTTGCTGTGAGTCACAGACACAGGGTTTGATTTACCAAGGGATATCTAACTCCAGACCAGAAGTTTGAAGAGCAAGGATATGCCCTCTGCTAACTTCAACATCAGCAGTCTCACTAATGTGTTAAAGCTCTCTGTGAATGTGAGCTGTGTAGCCTAACTGAACAAATGTGGGTTGTAAAGGAGTTGACTGGATAGGAATAACAGAAGAGGGGAAAAATAACAGTTACCTGGATGATTAGTACAACCAAACTTGAGTTTAAATGTGTTGGCTCCCCTTTTAAAGCCATTTTTAAAATGTTGTGATCTTTACTGAGCCCAGGGTACCTCTTTCAACCTCTAGTGTCATGTTAAAACTGTTTTTTTTTTTTAACCTTTGAATCCAAGATCTGCATAAACTGCAACTAGCAACGCCCACTGGTGTTCCCATCATCCCCTGAGGGCCTGGTTTAGTCACTTTGATCTTGATGCATGGGATGCTGCTTCTGTGGAGTGTAATTAAGGTTTTAATGCTGTGGTTTATGGTGAGCTGCTGTGCAGTAGGGGAGGAACCAGTGTTGAGAGTGCTTCTCCTGGCAAGACTTGGTGATGGTGAAGTCATTTGAGTGATGAAGTGGCAGGTCGATTTTCCAAGGAAGAGAGAGAAGTATGAGGATTGCAATATCCCTGCTGCTCTCTTGGTTTTTTTACCTAGTTTGATTGGATTTTTCCATACCAATTAAATTATTATGTACATTTTGTCAATGTACAGCAACTATCCTTGAAACATCAGCAGCAAAGTGCTAGAAAAAGAGAAACTTGGAGAAGTTTTTTGGTGGGTAAATAAGGAAATAACGGGCGCTGCAACTGCCGTTGTCCGGTCTCCTCTTAGGAATTTTAGCATCAACAAAAAATTAGCTTTTGGAGGCACACTGATCTTTTCATACTTATGGATTTGTAAGTGGAGGGCCTCTCATGTGCTTGTTTCCTGGCAGGTGTTTGAAGCAGTGATATCTTGGGTGAACCATGACAAAGATGTAAGGCAGGAGCTCATGGCCCGCCTGATGGAGCACGTGCGGCTGCCTTTACTGTCCCGGGAATATTTAGTGCAGGTGAGCACACAAGCAATGCTGGGTGTTATGCATGTGAACATTTTAGGGGCTTTTTTGTGTTTTTTTTGTTGTTGTTGTTTTGTTTTTTTGTTTTTTTTTAAAGCCAGGTGGATCATTTTAAACAATTATTAAACAATAAGTGAACTTTAAATTTCAGAATTGAATAAGTTAGGACTTGCTGATAAAGGAAACTTTTTTTTTTTTTACCTGGTTCAGATACATTTTTCCAAATTTTAAATGATCATTTTGAATTTTTAGGTGTTGGGTCAAATATTTAAGATGGAAAGTATCAGTTCACTATTAACATTGATTAATATGTGTAGTAGAAGGGTGTTTATTTTAGAAAATCTGGGGGGTTTTGTGGTTTTTTTATGTTCTGGTTTGCTATTGTAGTTTCTTACTGTTATGGGATGGCTTACTAGGTCACTAAATTATTGTTCCCCTCCCTTAAAAGTGTTCTGTACACTGTGTTTGAAGAATCAAGAAATGTGCTTGATTGTGAGAAAGTGATTTACCTCACCTAACACTCTGTCTTCTACTTACTAATTTAAAGAATCAACTTTTTTTTTTTTAAGTGACTGCATATTGCCATCACATAAATATTTGTGGTTAAACTAATATGTAAAAAAATCAAAATAACCTGCATTTGTGTGATAATATAACACAGGCTTTATTATATTTCAGACTGTTAGTTGTGCTTGACTTCCTTAATGTGCTCAGACCTTGTTACACTTCTATTAATAAACAGAGAGTTGAAGAAGAAATACTGGTTAAGAACAGCAGTGCTTGTAAAGATTACCTCATTGAAGCTATGAAGTATCACTTGCTGCCAACTGAGCAACGAGCGCTGATGAAAAGCACTCGAACGAAATTGAGAACCCCTGCCAGCCTTCCAAAAGTAAGACCCTTATTTTTTCACTGCACTTATTTCAATGTCCCTTTTCAACCCAATTTCATGAGAACACGACCATCACTTATGGTTGTTCTGGTAAAAAAAAAATCGTAAGTATTTATCACAAAAATAATATAAGGAAGGATTAACTTTGTACTCCATGCTACTTGTAATAAAGCTGGTTTAGTCTCCCATCTGTCCCCCCTACACACATACCTCCCACCCATCCTAAGAAAAAAGATTTTTTTAAAAATGGGGGCTTTTAGAGTAAGCTTTTCAGCATTTGAGAAAAGCAGAATTATGCACCTGGTATTAGAGAGGAAGTAAACCTGTTTCTGAAGTGCAAAGAAAAACAACGAAAAACTCAACAAACAAAAACTCAACAAAACAAAAAAAAATGTACAAAAATAAGCCCCCTAATTAAGACTGATGGGACATTTATTCAATTTTTAGCTAAAATGTAGTCTTTTGTTCATTTTAGAGGAAAACCAATCACTAGTCAGCTATTGCCTTGTTTGCAATGAAGAAGTATCTGGTCCTGCTCTTAGGGCAGCTGCAGCATGGACCAGGAGATCCCTCTCAGCACACTCAGCACGTGTCTCTCAAAGGCACCAGATAATGCTGTTCAGAGGTGGATGGTCACAGTCCCACTGAACATCATAGGTGTTGAACCCTCACACCTGAGGTTAGACTATGATGTGAAGTAACAGCAGGATCTGCTTCATTCATGGGAGCTCTACCTAGACTCAACTGCTTCTTGCTTTCCCATCTCAGCTATTTCCTCTGGACACAAGGGCTACTTGTTTTTCAAGACTCAGATTTCTTATTGAGGAGAATCTTAGGGGATTCTTCCTTGTACAGAAGATCGTTTTATTTTTAAAGCTTTTTAAAAAATCTTTCAGATACTCTTATATATGCATAACTATTATTATCTGCCTTGCAGCTGATGATGGTAGTTGGAGGCCAGGCACCAAAGGCCATTCGTAGTGTTGAGTGTTATGATTTTAAAGAAGAACGCTGGCATCAGGTGGCTGAGCTGCCCTCCAGAAGATGTAGAGCAGGTAAATAATGCCCAAGTATATTTTTCTTTTG
This sequence comes from Ceyx melanurus, assembly GCA_024611195.1. Taxonomy (NCBI): domain Eukaryota; kingdom Metazoa; phylum Chordata; class Aves; order Coraciiformes; family Alcedinidae; genus Ceyx; species Ceyx melanurus. Next base: position 5,968 of record JANHGL010006876.1, read on the forward strand.
TTTCAGTAATGCTTCAGAATTTAGGTGGCTGCATAAAGCACTGTATGTTCTTTGGAACAAGATATTGATCTGAGAAGGGCTAAGCCTTCAATTCAATTATCGTGCTTCAGAGTCTTGCTAATCTGGAACAATACAAGTTTGATAACTCAATCTGAATTTGTGCTTTGGTTTGTAATCTCTAAAATTAACTGCTTTATTACCTCCCATAGATACAGAAGAGAAATAAATGTAAATATCACTGCATGGTAATAATGAATAATTATGCTATTGAAATATATTATTATTCAATGAGATAGAGAATGTGAAGTGACCAACCAATACTACAAGTGTGAAAATGTGATCTTAAAGCAGCCGAGATACCTATGTAAGAAGAAATTCAGCAAGCATGATATTCAGAAGTGTGAGCTATTAGTAACAAAAAGTGTCAGAACTTCTAGTGCTTAATCTACAAGGTGTGGCTCTGCAACACTGTCAAAAGCCTGATAGTGTGGTGAGTACTCTATAAATCGTGTCAAACATCTCCACACTCAGCACAGGAGGGAATACAGGTAATTGACAAAGAGACTAAACTGTTCCTCTTTCCTCCCTGTGTCCCTCTCCAGGAATGGTGTACATGGGAGGAATGGTTTATGCTGTTGGGGGCTTCAACGGCTCTCTGAGGGTCCGCACGGTGGATTCCTACGATCCAGTGAAGGATCAGTGGACAAGTGTTGCCAACATGCAGGACAGGAGAAGCACACTGGGAGCAGCTGTATTAAATGGCCTTCTTTATGCAGTGGGAGGATTTGATGGGAGTACAGGTATTTTTGCCTTTCTGCCCTGCTGATTAGCTCTGGCTGCTCTCAAGGTGATTGTGTCAAAATGGAACATCTCTCTTGTGTCAAAATGGAACATGTCTTTGTGAATCTGAGCATGAGGGCAGCCTGGCATCTTGTGGTGTGGAATGTGCTTTGGTGGTCACATCCTTCTGCCTGAGCACTGGAATGTTTGCTCCCATCTAAGACCTTGGGCTTCATGACTAGTGAATCTTTGACAAGTTCCCTTTCAGTATTCCTTTTATAGTCCTTAACTCATGGAAGATACGAGGGGGGAAAAATTACCAGGTCTCTTTTGTCTTGTTTGCATATGAAATATACCTCTTTATTTTCATGTACTATGAATAGAATTAAGAACAGCTTTCTCTGACCTGTGGGAAGACCTTGGACACACACAGTTCATTCTCTTCACAGATGCATTAAACCATCTGTGCAGAGGTGAGGCCTTTCCATAGTAACTACTACTGAAGCACATGTAGGAGAGAGCAGTGTGACTTAATTAAAAAAGAAAGGAAAAAAAAATTTAAATGCAGGGAAGACATTTTCAGAGTTCCAAAAAAAGCTTTTATCAATTTGCCCACTTTCAGACACCAAGAATGGATTTACTGTAATTGGCTAACTGAAGGACATCAGTTGAGTCTTTTGCACAATAATTGACAGTCCTTGAAATAATTTGAACTTTCAGAAATGAATTATTTTCCAGAAGGTAGACAGTATGTTGTACCTAGATTTATAGAGAAATTAATGTTTTTTGTCTTCATAGGGTTATCATCAGTTGAAGTTTACAACTTAAAGACTAATGAGTGGTTTCATGTAGCTCCAATGAACACAAGAAGAAGTAGTGTTGGTGTAGGTGTTGTTGGAGGTAAGTTGACAAATGGAGTGTGTGTGCCATCATTTACCACCCTACCTTTTCTCACTTCAGATTCATGGTTTTACTCAGCCTTGTAATTCAAATGTATGAACAATATTTGATACTTTTATTTGAATTTGACCAGCTTTTAGCATAGGTGTTTTAAATATTTTTTTTCAGAGCTTCACTGTGCCTGAGGCAAACTGAGGTGAAGCAGCTTACACATGCCAGCAAAGCTAGAGAGCCTGATTACTGAAGTGATGACCTTATAAACTGCTTTTAGTGCTGCAGCATTGTCACCTCTGTTATCTGTGGCTGACTTTGCTGACTGCAAACTGGAGATGATCTCAAGGACTGTGCCAGGAAAACTGCTGACTTTTAAGTCAGCTTAGTGCTGAACAGCCAGGATTTGCTGCACAGTGCAGACCTGGGCTGGCTTTTGGGTTTAAGAGTTTCAGGCATGTGGTTTTACTGCATAGGAACCACTGCTGTTTCTGATCTAAAAATGGAAGCTGGACAAAGTAACGTTCATCTGATCTTTTATTTCTAGGAAGCCTGTTTGTGAGCTTCGTTGTTGGACATATTTGAATTATCTTCCTTTTAAACAATTCTTAATTTAGAACAGGATAAAAGTACCTTTGTATTTCAGATCAAAAACTTTTGACTCGCATTGTTCTTGTCAGATCCTGGCTGCATTTTACATCCTAAAAGTAACAAGAACAAACAGCTTGCTTATCTTTAAACAAAGTAGCCAACAACTGAATGGTCCAGAGGAGGCCATGAAGATGATCAGGGGGTGGAACACCTCTCCTATGAGGACAGGCTGAGGGAGCTGGGGTTGTTCAGCTTGGAGAAGAGAAGGCTCTGGGGAGACCTTAGAGCACCTGCCAGTGCCTGAAGGGAGCTGATAAACAGACTGGAGAGGGGTTGTTTACAAAAGCCAGGAGTGAAAGAACGAGGGACAATGGTTTTAAATGAGAAAGGAGTGGATTGAGATTAGAAATAAGGAGAAAATTATTTACTACAAGATTGGTGGACACTGGAACAGGTTGCCCAGGGAGGTGGTTGAGGCCCCATCCCTGGAGACATTCCAGGTGGGGTTGAGGAGGCTCTGAGCACCCTGCTCTAGTTGAGATGTCCCTGCTCTCAGCAGGGGTTGCACTAGATGAGCTCTGGAGCTCCCTTCCAACCCAGACATTGCTGTGATTCTATAATTCTCTGATTGATGATACTCCTCCCCTGCCTGTGTGCCAGCCTGTGTGCTTTAGCCAGCTGTGTGGCTGTGTTGGTTGTCCCCAGGGAAGCTGTATGCTGTGGGTGGCTACGACGGGGCGTCGCGCCAGTGCCTTAGCTCGGTGGAGTGCTATGATGCCAGTGCAAACGAGTGGACCTACGTTGCAGAGATGAGCACCCGACGGAGTGGAGCAGGTGAGTGGGCAAGAACCAGCTCCCCCTGTGCAGCTGGAGGAAATGTGTGCTTTAGAAACCTATCTGAAAATGTAAAAGGTAAGCTGGAGTTTGAATCTCGTGGCATTAGTCTTAAATGGCTGGTACAGTGCAGGCAATAAACACAAAGCTGTCCTATAGAGTAACATTCAGCCTCTTCACAGTAAATACCTTTCCTTGCTTTTTCATACTCTTCTTATTCATCTTCTTCCCATAATTTCTGATATTTTTAATGTGCAGACTAATATGCATGGATTGTGACAAGCAATTTAATACCAGCTCAATGCCAAAGTATGAAAATCAACATGGCCCTGATGAAAAAAATACTTTCTTCTACGATGTGTCCCTGCCAGTGTAGGGATGATTTTTCTAATAGTGCTTTCAGGTTGACTTTATGTGTGAACTGTGACTAGATTTCCACCCCTTTGAAGGACTTGTTCTGCATTCTGATTCACTGCAGGAAATTTTGTCCTTGTTCATTCTTAATTTTGTATTACTGGTTTCATCCTATTACTTCCACTTATGTACCCTTTGTTTCATCTTCAGTAATTTTTCTCATCACCTGGTGTTTACATCCTTTGCATATGTATAGGCTACTACATGTTATCCTTCTTTGCCATTTAGCCAAGGTATATCCATTTATTTCTTTATAATCTTAAAAAGTTTTTTGTTTTCTCTGAGATTTTTTTTTCTTTTTCCTTCTTGCAATTCTGAGTATGTATATTTCTCTTTCAAGACATCAGGTATTCCACTTTTGTTTAGTGAAACAGTGCTTCCACAACTACAAATTGACTTTAGCATTTTCATTAGCTATTTATATTATGGACTCTAATATAATTTACTGTTCACCGTCCTGTATTTGTCTTTTGGTATTTCAGGTTTTTTCAACTCACAGAAGTTGTTTTATTTCTCTAGATGCATTCCCATGGACTTTTTCCAACTCAAATATCATATTATTTTTCTGTGTTTATTTTTGTAGTTGTCATTTTTTTTCAAAGTACTCAATTATGGGTTTTAGCAACACCCTTCAAATATCTACTGATTATTGCATTAATGTGCTTCATAACTGGAAGAAACGTCGCTAAAGATAAAACTGGATGGACTTCTAGTATGCTCAGTAGATAATTAATATTTATCCCAACTTTTAATCTTGCCTTCCATTATTTTTTATTTACTCTGAAAAGTTTTTAATCTGTATCATGATATTTAATATTTAAATTAAGTCCAAACTATTTCAAAAGGAGTATAGAAAAGTATTAAAACCATTACTAAAATTAAGATACTGATTTTGCAATACTCCCATTATACCCTTGCAAAGTCAGCAAGTTAATGTGTCTCTTATTGACAAAAGTCATATTTCTAAGCTAAAAAATGATGATGTTAATGAATCATAAGCTGTATCTCAAGAAAACACAGTTGTCTCATGAAGCTTCAAGTCATCCAGTCTCTGCATCTTGGAAGTGAATTCCAGATTAAAAACTGGACAGAGTTGCAGTAAGGGTACTGTTAAATACTCCTGCCTACTCTTGGCAAGTTTTGAGGAAAATACTGATATAAATGAATGGGAAAATTACAGAGATCATTCTAAAAAGAACCAGTGTTGGTGGGTTGTGACAAAGCTTCACTGTGCAGTCTGCCCTCACACCTGCATTTTCCCTCTGCTGTTTTTTTTTTAATACTCTGGTTTTGAAAATTATTGTTGTGCTTGTAGCCTTTTTATATGCTAGATATGTTCAGAATTATTATTTTTTTTTAATGTTGAATTACTTCTACAACTCTGAAATGTAGTGCCTTAGATACACTAACTACTGAGATCTCTCTGCTCCTCTCCTCCCTCCCGTTGTCCCAGAGCTCAGGACTGAGTTTCCTCAACCCTCTGCTGCCTTTTACCATGTTCTCTGATTTTTTGTAAAAAAAAAAAAAAAAAAAGATGAGAAGTAAATGCAGTGAGTTATTTCAGATTAATATAATTGAGTAAAATAATCAACAGTCTCCTGTGAGAACCTGTTAAACACACGCAAAGCTCTGCTTGTTCATGGGTAATGTGAAAATCGTGTCTATTGCTTGAGCTTGGCTGTAGTGCCCAAACATCCAAACCCACCAGAGCTGTCTGGACTGCAGTCAGTCCTGGTGGTGTCACAGGTGCTAACTAAAGAGAATGTTGTTCTTGTGTTAAACCTTTGGATCTCTGGTCATCTCAAGGAACTTAAGCCCCTCTCTTCTGTTCCTACTGCTTCAGCTTCATTCAAAGGCAGCTTCAGAGGTTAAGCCTCAGTTACTCCTCTTTAGTGCCAACTGCTTCTCAGTTGATCAGTGCGGGGACAGATCTGGTTCCAGCAACTTATTGGGATGAGGAACTTCAGATCCAGATATAGGCCATTTGGGAGGGATGAGAGATTTAAGACAGGGTCCTGAAAGATGGGCAGGAAAGAAAAATAACAAAGAAAGGAGAACTCAGAAGACGGCAACAAGAGGATACAGACGGAAGAGCAAGAAATAAGGTAGGACTGTGAAACTGGGTGTGGGATTAAGGGAAAATGAAGCACCAAAGAGGAATAAAGGACATGATTAAAATAAGGAGCTGTCAAAGAAAGAATGGCAACGTGGCAGAGGGAAAACTCTATGTGCTGAATAGGACAGTCAGTAACTACACAGAAAGCCTGGGTGGGGGGATTTATATCAAATCACATCTTTAAAAATCTCAGCCCTCCTAGGTCTATAATGTTTCATCCTACAAAAGATGAATGTTGTATTACCCTGTCTGATGAAGTGTGATCGGAGTGGGAGGAAGAAAAGCTGTCACACTATACATGATAGCTAGAAATAATAGCAATAAAAGAGGAATTAAATTAACTGGGAAGGATGTGGGGAAATGTTAGTAGTGACCATCACTGCTAAAGCATTAGAGAGCATGATTTATAAAATAGTGTTCTATTAAGAAGCTATTTTTCAGATTTGCAGTACCTATTAACTCTTCAATGTTGCCTTCCCCTCTTCCTTTAATAATGAAAATCTGTCTTTTTAATAAGAAAATGCAGTTATTTCAGCAGGAGTTGTTTCTCTCCACATATAGGAAAGGCTCTTACTACAATATTAGTGATGTGCTTTCAAATACATTTCAGCTGAAATATATATTAAGGTCTCAGGGTTCTCTTTTTTAAATTCAACTGCTTTGTTCTCTGAAGGACTTCACTGATCCTTTGCATTCATATTTGCTGTTTCCCTGTTAATAAAGTTTGTGTGGCCTTTCCGTGGAATCCTTTAAGAGATATATTTGCAAATCTATATCTCAGCTCTGAGTTTCATAGTTGTAATCTTAAATGTGATATATATGAGATTTCCCACTGTACTTTCATAGTAGTGGGGATTTTTCAGTTGTGTTTCTGGTCCCTCACACAGAAGTTTTTAAAAAAAAAACAACCCCTACATTTCTGAAATCTATTATGTTTGGGCTCTAATAGTGCTCTATAAAGTGAGGAACAAACAAACAGCCTTTCCTTTCTGCTTCCCCATTACTATCTTTTCAGTACCTGCAGCCCAGTTAGCAAGTAGATGTGGACTAGCTTTATTTATCTCACCATCCCAAGCTTGCAGGTTGATAAACTTTTGTTGTCAAGTAAAGACAATGCTAGGAACAAAGGAGACCCTTCCATATCCCTTTTTGATAACCGAAGGCTTGGTGTTCTCCTCCAGGACCTGGAGGAGGAAGGTGCTCACTGTTGACTTCTGTTTCATGCATGTTTACGTGGTACTCAACACTTCAGTGGAATCATCCCTATTGTAGAATGTCTGTTCAGCTGTTACCCTCTCTACTGCACAGTTTTTACTTTCTAACCATTCACTTTTGCTTTTTCATCTTGTAAGATTTCCATTATGCTGGCTGAGCACAGTCTCATTTACTGTCACTTCTAATTAGCCTTAAATTTCAGTGCTCTTCATTTTCCCGCATGTCATTTTTTACTGTCCAAAATTTTCCTAAGTCTTCTGTTGCAGAACAGCTCTGGTCTTTGTATGCTGCAGTGTGACAGGCAGACACACGAGACATCTACCAGTGTCTTGCTGTAGTTCCTGTCCTTTTGCTTTGGTACATCCAGACCCAAGTGTTGCCTGAAACCTAACAGGCACTGGATGAAGGATTTGTGTCAGCAGATGTGATATTTGTTGTTTCTCCTTTTTACCAGTCAGACAATTCTCTGGTTAATTTTGAGTATTTTCCTGTATTTGCAGGTGTTGGTGTGTTAAACAATTTATTGTATGCAGTAGGAGGTCATGATGGGCCTTTGGTAAGGAAGAGTGTGGAGGTGTTTGACCCTGTCAGCAGCGTGTGGAAGCAGGTTGCAGACATGAACATGTGCCGGAGGAACGCAGGTACAGCCCAGGGCTGCTGTGAAGCAGGGGGGGCACCAGCCAGGCTTCTGGGCTTCTGCTGCTCTCGTGGTGCTGCAGAGCAGAAGACAGGCTGCAGATGTTCATCCTGGTTTGCTGTCGTTTTCCTAGGTGTTTGTGCTGTAAATGGTCTCTTGTATGTAGTTGGAGGAGATGATGGTTCTTGTAATTTATCAACAGTGGAATATTATAATCCAACAACGGATAAATGGACAGTTGTGTCATCTTGTATGAGTACAGGAAGGAGCTATGCAGGTAATGGTGATAGTTTTTTTTAACTGACTTTTTACCATTTAGCAGTTAGGGTAAGCAATTTAACAAAGCATCCAAGCACAGCCCTGTCAAAGGTAAAATCTGAGATACTAGAATGGCTGTGAAGAATCCAATGATGTGCTTTGAATGAGCAGTTACTCACTAAAAGAAAAAAAAAACAACCCACAAAAACCCCTAGTGTTAAACTGCACTGGAAGGGATTCAGCATGTGAGCAGGAGGTCAGGAGAATGATTCTGCTGTGACCAGTCCTTTTTTAAACAAAAGTTTCACACCTCAGTCTGCAGGGGTTAAATTCTGAAGTCATTTGGGATTTAGAAAACAAGAGCAGTTTCAGGAACACTGTCCTTCAACAACTGCAGTGTCTGAGATGGGTTAGTTAGGTGAACGTTAAGAAAATATTTCCCTGGTAACAAAATTAAACTTAAAATTTAAATTAAAAATTTTAAATTAAATAAAATTAAAAATTAAATTTAAAATTTAAACTCGAGTCATTCACAGATTCACAGATATTAGGGGTTGGAAGGGACCTAGAAGATCATCTA
>JANHGL010006877.1:0-11692 GCA_024611195.1 Ceyx melanurus
CCAGACCCGCTTCAGCTTCCTCCGCAGTGGCACCGTACCCCGAACCGCCTCGCATCGAGCCCAAAGCGTCGCACATCGAAACGAGCACCGGCAACCAGCCGCCGAAACAGCTCCTGGGCCTCCATGCTGTCGCGTGCCTGGAAGTAGCGATCGCTTCCGGGGGCGAGGAGGCGGGGCCTGGCTGGGTATCGTAGCAACCACCCCGCGGGGGTGGCGTGACTCCCGTTGCCATGGCAACCGCTCAGTTAGACCTGGCCAGGCAGCCCTTCTTTTTAGGCCGGACCAGGCCCGGGCACCGAGAGGAGCCCAAAGCAGAAAGAAGCTCCCCGCAGCAGGCCCGGCCTGAACCCCGGGAGGCTCTGGGACACCTTCCAAGCCCTTCCAGACCCTGTAACTGCAGCAGGGCCACGGGCAGACAGGCGGGACCTACAGCAGGGTCATGTTTGTTGATGCTCTAATCAACTGCTCTAGGAATCAGAAATATCAAATCCAGCATTAGAGCCATAAAACTGTTCTACATCTTTACAGGCCGAGCACGGCGTGTTGTCCTTTTGTGTATTCCTGATGGCAAGATAATTGCGCCAACTGCTTCAGCTGTTTTTAAGGAAGGGCTCGGATCAATAAGAGGAAAAAAGCTTTTGTGTAAAGTTTTTGTTCAGATGTGTCTGGGCTTCAGTGATTTACAGTATTATTAGCTTGTCTCAAAGGACTGACCTCTCCTATCCATCACAGCGCCTGGCAAGTAGAGATTATCAGCTCTGCTGGGCACAACCACTCTGCCTCTTAAGAGATGTAAACTCAGCTCCTAGGCATTTCTGAGGAGGCAAAACAACGGCTTATTAGCACTTTTCATTGCCTGGATCATCCCCTTTTTTTATATTTTCTTAGTGGCTTGACTGGGAAGTCCCTTTGTGATTTGCCACAAGTGGCGCTGCCTCCCCTGGTGAAAGTGGAGGAATGTTCTCTCTCGGTTTGATTCAACCCCATATTGTTAAAAAATACTTAGGGCTCGACCCTGCACTACCCTCCTGATTTTAAGACGCATGAGAACAGACCAGTTCAACGTGCATTTGCCGTGAACCTGGTTAGCAGCCCCAGTGACACCTAAATTAAAGTCAGGAATGTGCCCTGTTAATTTGTTTAATCCTTGATTTCCACTGATACAACTCTGGCCTCACAACTGCGCTTGAAGAAAGAAACGCTAGAGGCAATGGCAGGAGCAACCCAGCAACTGGCTCAGCAGCTCAGGGCAATCAAGAAACTTTGCATAGATTAAGATCAGAATTTAATTAATTCATGTATTTTTTTTTTTCATGGTGATAAACAGCAAGACCCAGTAGTACAGGTAAGTCTCCCAGTACTCTCTATCAGATCAAACAACGCCGATATTTTTCCTGGTGTTCTTGAAGTAAAACAAACAAATCCAATCAAGCAACAACAGCATTACAAAAAAACACCTATTTTACATAATAAAAGTCTCAAGGGATTAACATCCATGTTGCTTAAACCCAAGACCTCTAAGAAACATAGGCTGTTCTTCCTGCAACACTTGCTACTTTAATTACAAACTTTGAGGTGAAAAATTGCACAAAGGCGATCCTCCCCGCAGCCCCATCTGCCTGATTTATAGCAGGGGGTTGGTTTTTTTCCTCTTTGCTAACCTTTTAAGTTCCCAGCAGACTGATGGAAGGAGCCGGGTGGATACAGAACACCACGACACTCACGCTTCCCACCTTTGTGTCCTCGATGTTGTATTTACAGCACATAAAGGCGGTGTGAGGAGAGACTCGACGCCATGTCCTTTGGGCCGTCCCTTGGCTGAGGCTTTTGCTTTTCCGCTGGAAGAAGAGGCTCGTGGTTGCTGTGAGAGGACAGGGAAGAATGCGGCAGCATTTGTGTAACAAAGAACTATAAATCATCTCCAATATCCATCACTCAACAAGAGATGTTGTCAGCAGATTCAAGAGCGAGGAAACAGGGAATATTCTCTTTACCAGTTGACTGGGAACTCCCTTTGTGCCAGGAGCTTTGCTTCTGAGGTGGCAGCACTGGGTGGCAGTGAGCCGGGTGCCAGCAGCAAGGGAACCCTCCAGCAGCAGCAGCCCCCTCTGCTCACTCCCATCTTCCAGCACATGTGGACCCTCACACCAAAGTTCATCTGCCCTGGAGTGGTCAGAGTGGCCAACTTGGGCATCGAGTGGTCAAGTCGTATGGCAGGGGTGAAAGGGAAAAGTCAGTGAAATACAGAAACAGAACAGCTGAAGTTACCGCAAAGTGCTCTTGTGATGCTGTTGGGTTTAGCTTTGCTTCTCCTCTAGCAATTGGCACTAATTACCAAGTGATCACTGACAGCAGATGAGCGGTGAGGCTGTGGAGGGGTGTGCATGGTGAGGGAGCACAGGCCTTCAGCTCAGCCCAGCCATGACATGGTGATTAATGCCCCAGCAGCCTGATGTAACCTGGGCAATCCTGTGCTCACCAGGCTGGATCTTGATTCCACAAAAGTCAGCTCAAAACAGCACCTGACTTAAAAACTGATCCTGTATCCTGGACTGGAGCTGATTTCCCTGTTTTACTGTGTTGCTCCTGCTTTCCTGGCCACCTGTGCCAGCTAAAGGGGGCATCGACACCCCCCAGCCACAGCCACACTGGGGTGGGGTGAGCACAGTAGTTATTGGACCTGCTTATGGTCTTTATGTTAACCTCCCTATGCCTGGTGGTACGTGCCAGGGAACATGGTGCTTCCAGCACACTGAGCCTGGCGTAAAATTCTATCCGAGGAGGGTCAGGAGCCCTGGAGCTGCTGGCAGGATGCCTGTGGACTGGACTGGGGGAGAGCCCAGGATCTATAGTTTTCCTCTTTCATTTGTTATTCCTGCAGACAGCCCCTGGGATAGCAGCAGGTACAGGCAGGAGGTTCAGCAGGTACTGCCAAGGGAGATTTAAGTTGGATATTGGAAAAAAATTATTCCAGAGTTGTCCAGCCTGGTCCAGGCTGCCCAGGACAGTGGTGGAGTCCCCATGATCCCTGGAGGGGTTTCCAAGCTGTGGAGTTGTGGTGCTGAGGGACATGGGTTAGCAGTGCCCTGGCAGTGCTGGTTTAACAGTTGGACTCAGTGATCTGAAAGGTCTCTTCCAACAAACAATTCTATGATTCTGTTCCACACCCCCAACCCCAAAGCAGGCCCCTCATCCCAGACTGCAAAGCAGATTTGATGAGCGAGGTTATTTCATCCCATGCAGGTCAGGTCAGAGATGCTCATCTGCAGCCGTGTGCTCCCCTCCTGGAGCCAGCCAGCAAAGGCCAGGAGCTTTTGTCTGCGTGTGCATTCGTTTCACAGGAGCGGGACAGGAATTGCAGGACAGTAGAACTTTTGCATCTCTGCTCCCTGCAGACCACGATGCTGCTACATTTCCATGGCTAATATGCACATAACAGTCAATTAGCCAAGCCGAGCGCACTCATGACCTCCGATCCCTGCTGTGTCCCCCAATCCATTAACAGGCCCTCAGCCTTTAGCTCTCAGTATGAATTGATGTAGCACCCATTCTCTTTCGGCAAAGAAACATGCTCCTCATTCAGCTGTCCATTTCCACTTTCTGTTCCTTTGTCCTTCCCTTCTGTTCCCTGTGTTGCTAACCTGGTCACAACTTCTTGACCCCACGTCCTTGTCGTTCCCAAGGGTGTCGTAATCTCAACCACTACCAAAAAACTTTTACTTTTGTTTCGCTTTACACTCATTTTATTTAGCAAAAATGGTTTCCAGCAGTGTGGGAGCTTTGATCCCCTATTCAAGAAATCCTGGCAATGTTTTTTTAAAGACTTTCTTTCTAAGGCAAATGAATTCTTCATAAAGGGGGAAATGGTGTGCTGGTTGGTCTCTGTTCATCTGAGGAAGACAAATGATCTCTTTTATTACTTGAAAAGCATAACAGTTGAGTGTGTAGATCTGTGATTTATCTTTCATTAAGAATCCATTTGAGCAGCATATTAATTACAGAGAGGAGAATTAATTTTGCCAAGTATAAAAGTAAAATCAAAGTTCCTTGAATTGGAAGATAACATAAAATGTCTGAGGTTGAGGTTTTGTATCACACACATACTGGGATTGGACTAATCTTTAGCACATATTTGAGCTTCCTGACTTTTAAGTTTTATCCCTGGGTCAGAGAAATAAAGTCCAGGGGCTCACAGGCTTCTCCCCCTGATGCTGTCAGCCCCCACAGCACTCCCCTGGCTGGCTCCACTGAGCCCTTCACAGCAGCACATACTGCTCCTTCGCCCCAGTGCTGCTGCAGGACCTACTGGTTCTCACAGTCAGAAACAGCCCTGAGTGCTCCACTGCTGTGGGACACGGGATGTTGAACGTGTTGGCCTCTCACGGTAGCAGGATGGTGGGATATCAATGTTCCCCGAGATTTCTGCAGACTGGTGAGCCCCAAGATTTGCAGGTCCCTTGGCTGCTGGGGCAAGGCTGATGCAGGTAGGAGGTCACAACACCCAGAGGCATAGGAGCAACTGAAGATGCACTGGAGCAGGCTTAGAGTGAGGTTCTCTCTGGCAGCTCTGTTGCTTTAGGACAGTTGACTGATAAACCAGCAGTTTACTCTTTAAACCAGCAGTTTAGTCATACAGTGCTACTCTCTGCTGCTCATCTTCATGACTCACATCTTTCCCCATCAAACCTTCTCAGATTTTTACAGGCTTGTGAAGATCTCCTGAAAACAGGTTATGGACCCTCCATGTCAGCAGGAGGTGGGATCAACACACACTGCCCCAGCTGCCACCCACCCAGAACAGTGACTCCTCCAGCTCCACAGACCCGCTCCCATGGCCAGGCTGCAGCAGGGAGCTGGCAAGGTCTGCAAACAGCCCAGCCTCCCAACACAAGCACTTTCTGCATTCCTCTGTGTGTACTCCTCAAACTCTGCCACCAGCCCAACCAAATGCGCTCAAAGGCTTCAAAGGGCAGAGAGTGTTTGCTGTCCCCAGGGGACTGACGCTTTCCCTTTTGAACCCGTGGTGCGGGAAGGCGGTGCTGGGCAGTGGCATGTGGGGTGCTGGTTCACCAGTGGGGAGCACAGCCCCACACCACTGCTGCTGGCTTTCCCAGTGAAATTTCCAGCAGATCCGGCAATCTGGCTGGACTGGCAGAACAAGTCTGGAAAGACCGCAAAGGTCGGAGCCTCGCGCTGTTGTGCAACTGCGTGTTGTGTTCACGCTCGCGCCAAACGACATTGTTAAAGTTGCTGAAATAGCTCCTCTGTATTGTGGTATCCTTGGAGAGGCCGTTGCTTGGAATTGCCTGGAAGAGGCCTTCAGGATCATTGAATCCAATGGTTCCTCCAGCACTGCCGGGATACCACTAACCAATGTCCCTCAGCACCACAACTCCATAGCTTGGAAACCCCTCCAGGGATCATGGGGACTCCACCAGTGCCCTGGACAGCCTAGGACAGGCCTGGACAACCCTGGAGGGGATGAAATTTTTTTTCAATATCCAATCTAAACTTCCCCTGGTTCAACCAGACGCTGTTTCCTATTGTCCTGTCACTCATTATTTGGTAAGATTTGTGCTCTAGATCCCTCGCCTTCACAGCCAGAAGGACATCTGCTTCTGGACAAGGTAGCCCAGCACCAGGGTGTCCCAGCCCTACAGCCAGCAGCTGGCACACAGGATTTAGCCCTGGACAGGGTTTCCCTGGCTCTGTTCCCTACAGTTATGGGGGTGATAAGCACCAAGTAGCCCTGGTCTCCAGGGACGGCTGCAGCCCCACGACGAGGGCTCGTGCTCGCGGTCTGATAAAGCCCTATCGCGGTTCTGGGGCGGGCGACGAGGGCGGCACTAACCTGGGGTTGACCCAGTGACTTCGGCTCTGCTGCAGCACAAACAGGAGGCAGTCAGGGCACGGGAGTTACCCAGCTGGGCAGGTGTCACTGGGCTGCACTCTCCTCTGGAGGTAAAGGAGAGGTCACGCTCCTGCCCAGCCCTCCCCCATCCCACCCACACGACTTTCAGGACTTCCCATTGCCCTTCCCCGGCCTCACAACTTGTGTCCTTTGGTCGGGGAAGGAGCACCAAAGCAGTGAGCTTTGGGTGGTAGCTCTCTAGAAAGGGCAGATCCTTGCAGCACGGATAGCCACAGCAGATCCCTGACTCTGCATGTTACCCCCTTCCCTCAGCCATGCTGCAATCTGGGGAGGGGGCTGTTACTTTGCACCCACACTTCAAAATAAACAGTGTCCCTGTGCTTTGCTGTGAAGGAGGCTCTAGTTTGTCACAGACACAAGGAGCGACCTTTAAAGCTTTATGTTAGCCTGTGGATCCTCATTTGCAGGGAGCCCTCTTGCAAACAGCTTTGCACAGTAAAATAATCAGACCTGTAAAACTGCATTGGTCATAAATGAACTTTGTCATGTCTCTGCCAGTTTTTTTTCGCTCTGTACCAACCGCATCACAAACACAACGAGCTCAACAACAGGGGGAAAAAAATGTCTTCCAGAAGCCTCATTTGACATTACATTGTATTTCCCAACAACGAAGCAGCCAGGATGTCTGCAGAAGCAAACACCCCACCCAGTGCTTCTCAACCACAAGGTGAGGTCTGGGCAGGGACCGCCCCATGCCCCAGGCCAGCTGCTGCAGAGTCTACTCAGGGGAGCAGCTTCCGATGGCATTTCCCTGGGCAGAAAGAATTCCTTAGCCAGAGGTTAATCCAAGTCAGGGGAACCTTCCTCCCCATGAAGGTGTTGGTATATGTAGTATCCTCTAGCAACCCCATCACGTTTCCCAGGGGTGGGTGACAGCACACAACAAAATGTTTGATAAGTTCATAAATTCACACTTTTTGGGTACATACCATCTACTCTTAATAACTTTATTCCTCTTATTGACTTTATCCTGCCTGCTTTATCACCCTCTTTACATCTCTCCATCTGTGTCTTCAGGTGCATCCTACACCCTTTTTGGAAGTAATGTTTTGGTTCAGTCTCCCCTCATCAAGTCTCTCTCCAGTGGAGTCACATCTCAGAATCTCCTTTCCTAAGGTTTTCACTTACCTTCTCTGCAGGGCTTTCTGGAGAGCAGCGCAGATCCTGGACCACTTCCCAAAGGGTGCTTTACACTCAGCTTTCACACCCCAAGTCCCAGACCTCTCATTCTGTGTCAGTCTTAAAGCTGGTTGAGAAATCAAACCCCAAAAGGTTGGTCCCCTTGGAACAGCAGCTCAACTTCTTTCTCCCCTCCACTCCCCACTCAATTGCTTGTTCCTCTGAAGGACCAATTCAATTTGTGGCTGGATATGCATCAGCTGGGGAAAGTTCAGCTCATTTAACTTCCCCAGTCACTCACAGAACAAAACATCTTTGGCATAAGCAGAAGAATCCAAGTAATTTCCACCCCAGTTGGTGGAATACAATAGTTAGAAGCTGAATTTTAAAAGGGTTCAGGTGTGTTGAGAAGGACTTGATGATCAGGAAGGTGAAAAGGGGATCTCAGAACAAAATCTGATTATTTTCTCTTTTTCCAAAAGGGAGCATCACTTCTGATTCGGCATGAAAAAGCCTGGGCTGTCTGCATGCCTCCCATCCTCTTCCAGTTTGTCTGGAGTAGCTAAAATTCACAGGAACAAACTCTGTGGGAAGCTTTTATCAGGGTGTCCTGCTCCAGCTCTAATGGGGAGCATCAGATTGCTGCTCTGAAAGCTTTTCCCACAGCAGAACACGCCTTTTTTTTTTTTTTTTTAAATAAAAAAGAAGGCGCCAGATGCAAACCAGGTGATGAAAACCCAAGCCCTGCACTGCACCTCCAGGAGAGCTACCCTCACCTACTAATGTCCTTCCATTCCTCACAATTTAAGATCTTCAAAAGCTTTACAGTCACCCTCGTGCTTTACTGACCCACCAGCCCAGAACCCAGAGCAGGTGGGGCTGGTCTTTGTCTGTCACTCAGCTCCTAATTGGTTTGCTTAACACTCGGCTGCTAAAATCAGCAGAGGATGAGGAATAAACCGAGCTGGACTAAGGGCAGCATCATTAGCACATCGTTAGGAGTGTGAGGACACGGGTCTCCCGACCTCCTAGAGTCTGCTGCCTGAGGCTTTACATGAAACCCTTGACTCGCTCAGAGAGATAGAACCTCGATCAGCATTACAAGGGACAGCAAGCAGGATGTGTCACTGTCACCACCTGTGTTCCTGCTGTCCACCAGACCGAAATCTGCCAAAGCACAGCAGATGAGGACTGTGGAATTTACAGATCACACAGCAGCAAGGATTCAGAAGAAATTGTATTTAATTATGGTATACATTAAATTAAATGTCATTCTGAATATTTGTAGCCCATTCACGATGACTTCTTCACCATGGGGCAACTCTTATGAGTCCCAGCAAGGGTTAAGGTCCCGCTGCGCTAGATATTGTACAAACACAGAGCAAAAGAGCCTGTCTTGCCCCAAAGAAAGCATCTAGTGTTTTCCTTTTTAGCAGTGGTCAGTGGTCCATGGGCACCCTTACTGCTTTCCACATCTCCAAACCACTTGCCTTACTACTGCTCTGCACCTCTCTAAACCCCTCTCAGCAGCTGGCACATGCTGCAAAGTTCAGGAAAAATGTACACAAGTGGGGAGCATTACAAAGGAGTGCAGGTACAGAAGAGCTTGTGTCTCACAGGAGGGGAGATGATGCTTTTTACAGCTTCTGCAGCTTTGGGAGTAGGAATTGGGCACTTGAACCCCCTCAGTGTTCTGGAGGGTGTAGAACCTGGTATCCTCAGCAGGGATGTGCCCTCACTGCAGAGGGTGGTCACAGGCACAAGCTGGAGATCTTGTTTCAAAGCTTTTCCTGCAAGAGCTGCTGTCAGGTGAGATGAGGCCATGCAGCCAATGGGGACCCCAGGGCCAATGTGAGCACATCACAGCCCAGTGCCCATCTGTCCAGCTGCACCATGAGGACGAGAGCATGTGTTTATTGATGAGTGCAGCCAACAAAGCCCATCATCAACCTGCTAATGGTGGAAAATAAGCCACCTCTACTGGCCATTTACTGGGCAGGAGATGAGTCAGCAGCTGGGCCCTCCTGCCCTCCAAAGAGGGGTGAAAAGGGAGACAAGCTCTGAAACCCATTTGAGGAAGATTCCACCAGACTTTCTTGCAGCTTCACTTGCCTCTGTAGCAGCAAATGCTACAGGCTCACCCGAAAACTGCTGATACTGAATGCTTCCCAGCAGCCAGGATGTGTTGATTGGGTTGCTGAGCACTTCCCCACCCCACCATAGTCCATCTCAGAGTTCCCAAAAGCAGAAGAGTCCCTTGAGATCTCCACACGGATTGTCCAGGTTCTGCCAGGGCTTCATGTAGCTCACCCTGTGCCCTGCATTCACATGGGATGTCACCACGCAGAGGACACACATGTGCCTGTCCTCACACAGAGCAGAGTCCAGTGCTGCCTGGCCAGCATCCCTGCCTAGGCCCAGGTCTTTGAATTAACTCATTTAAATGAAGAAGAGAAATACAAAACCAAAATCAGCCATCAACTCGACCTTTACCAAAAAAAAACCAACAAACCAAAACAAACGGACAAAAGAAAAAGAAGATATCTGGGACCAATATATACAGATGGGGAATTGCACTTAATTACAGTAGTTTACATCCATTGGACAAAATTTACTTCTTTTTATATAAATCTCTATGTATAGGAGTGGGGCAGGAGGAGGATGGAGCAGACTGCACCTATATTTACAGATTAATTGGCTCAGTTCAACAGCACATGCAATTCCTCCTCCCAACTGCCAAGTAACAGACCCAAGTCCCTCTCAGTCCGTCGGAGGAGTATAACTTAAATATTATCCATCTTGCCCTTCTGCCAGTTCCAAGTACAGTTTGTACCTAGTTCCTTGGGGGAGCCAACGGCCTCTCAGAAGGCAAATACTTAATTTTTTTTTTAATCCCCAAGACTGATCTTGGAAATACTGCACAGAGGGAAGGAGAGGCACCATCCTGGGCAGGCACCCCACGAATCTGGGCTCATCCCCGGCCGGGCGCGGAAGGGCGACGGGGGAGCCTCTGGCCTGTGGCTCCATTTCGGGCTGCTGGGCTCCTTGCTGCGGCGCTGGGCTTCGCTCTGGCGACTCCCCGGGGCTCGGTGTGCGGGTCACCGGCGGGAGGTTGTGGAAAATAAGATCCCGTTGCTATGTGCAAAAGCAGTGAGGTGTGGAGCATCACCAGGCTTGCCGGGGCCACTGGGGAGGGAGAGAGCAGTACAGTGACCAGCAGGCAGGCAAGAGGTGAAGGCAGCACAGTGGGGGGCTCTCCAGGGGGGGCACTGCAATGCATTTAGAGGCATCACCTCCTACGCCACCTTGGGACCTTGGTGCTGCCACACAAGCCTTGCTTGGACCTGAGCCCTCCCCAGCACCGCCGAGTGGGAGGCAGTGGGAAAATACTTTCCAAGCCAGATATTGCCACCCCCTCCCAAAAATAATAATAATAAAAAAGGGCCTCTCTGTTCTGAGGCTGTGGCAGAGATTGTGCTGCACAGCTCAGCAGCGCTGCCAAGGGCAGCCAGGCGTGAGGCTGAGCACAGGCTGGGAGTGGAGCTGAGGACCACAGTCACTGCTGTCCCCCAGCATTTCTGTCACCTCCAGGGAAGGAGCTGAGCAGCCCCTGTCGCTGCATCCATCGCAACACAGCAGCACCTTCTCCAACCCCTGGGGTGAGTCCCCTACCTGAAGTCCCTCTGGTCACTGGTGGGGTGGGGGGCTGGGAGCCATGGGTGACCTTGTTGGCTGGAGCACACAGCAAACATCGTAACATGGAGATAAGGAGACGCCAGGAGCCTCCCGTGACATGTCATTAGGGACAGGCCATGGCTATCAGGTGTTTGCTAACGTAATAAAAATGGTGGCTCAGCCTCAAGCGTTGTCAAAGGAACCAGGAGGTATTTGCTCCTTCCAGGTCTAAATAACATCATCTGATAAGCGATCTGCAGCACTGTGCTGCAAGGGGAGAGACAGGGTGGGACTAGGGATGTCCTTCCAGTCTGCATCCCAGTTGGCTGGACTAGGAGCAGCAGGACTCTGCCATGGAGCGGTTTTGCTGGGTCTGGAGGGTGCGGGAGAGCTGCTGGGGAGCAATGGAGGCTTTGCACGAGAAACACCTCTCCTCTTGCAAAGAGGGGGTTGCTCAGGGAGCAGATCTGGGGGTTCATGTGGGCTGTGCACCCCCCAGGTTTATCTGCACACTCCCACCAGCAGCACCCAGCCCTCACCCAGCAAACTGAGCTCCAAAAACTGCAGCTCCCCTAGGAATCCAAGTGACCCTCCTGCCCTTTCTGCCCCCCTTGGACGAGTCCATCACAGCCCAGCATCCTTATGCTCAGCAGCACCCACCTTGTGCCAAGGCAAAGTGTGAAGGAGCCAAGGGATGCCCCTTGATAGCCCCAGTCAGGGACAGAAACCAAAACCATCAAAAATATTTAGGCATTTGAGACATTGGGGAGTGAACAGCATTTATGGGATCCCTGCGCTATCTCTGCAGCATTTCAGTCACCCCTGGCTAATGAAAGGGGGACGCTGGGAAAAAAAATCAAATTGCAGAGATAAATTTTTCCAGCTTTAGTTTAAATGTTGAGTGATTGGTAGGAATAGAGGCCCCAGGGGCTGGGAGGCTGCACTGTGAGAGGGACATGACCCTGT
>JANHGL010006880.1:0-14459 GCA_024611195.1 Ceyx melanurus
CTATTAATATTAATGAATATTACTAAGGGTTTTTTTTCTAAAAAATATCCATAAAGTTTTCAGTTTTTATCTAGTACCAACAAAACAATTCAAATACTCCCTTTACAAGCTTTCAAACAAATAAATAAAGACAGCTGCAAACAAGAAACTCTCATAAATTAGCAAAGACTATATAATGAAAGATATGGTATACATATGGACTCTTCCACAAATTTTATAACATAAGTAAACAACCAGAATGTTGCATGTATTGTAATTGCTAATAGAAAATAAACCATTTGTTTCAGAAATGAAAAAAAAAATAAAATTAGTTAAGTTGCTACATCCCAAATTAATTACAAGCACAATATACTTTGCAAAATATACTGTTGATTAGTTAGTATAGTAGGAAATATACAGACAAACGATGACAAAGGTCAGACATCTATTATGGTTATATTACTTTTTTTTATTTCATTAGGATTTGCGGGCTTAGGTATTACAGAATCACAGAATGACAGAAGGGATTGGAAGGGACCTAGAAGATCATCCAGTCCAACCTCCCTGCCAGAGCAGGATCACCTACACTGTCACCCAGGAACGCATCCAGGTGAGTCTTGAATGTCTCCAGAGAAGGAGACTCCACAAGCTCCCTGGGGAGCTCATTCCAGAGCTCTGTCACCCTCACTGTGAAAAACTTTTTCTTTGTGTTTACCCTAAACCTCTTGTGCTCCAAGTTACTTCCATTGCCTCTTGTAGTGTACAGCAGGTAAGCAGCATATGTAAACATTATTAGTTGTCATAATGCTCCCTAAGTAACCTATTACAAAAAAAAAAAAAAGAAAAAAAAAGGAAAGTACATTTGATATGGAATATACTTAAAATTATAGAATTTAGTAGTAAATATATTTTGCAAGTACAATATGGATACCAGAGAAATTTATAATTTGCAATAAAATTCTGCAGTTTTTGTCTAATACACGGAAATAGTTTACACAGTGATACAGAATAACAGTATGGTGAACATACTATTCTGACCTTTTTGGGTTTTTTTCCAAACATCTGGGTAAACAGAATGAGAAAGCTGAAGAAATACACAGACTTACAAAGGGTTTTTGAACATAATCTGCTTAGTTATTATGCATTTCTGATGAGAAATACAATTTTATGTAGGCTGTATATTACTGTGAATCTTCTTTCCTCAAAACTCTTTTTTTTTAATAGGAATCTCCTTTTTTAATTGAATAGTTAACATGACTACAAACATGAATGTTCCTTTAAAAGAAGTAAATCTCCAAGAAATAAACATGTATAGTTTCTCCATCTCTAGAAACACTTCCTGATTCATGAAGCCAACAGCCATTTATCCAAGTGATCACTGTAAAAGTACATTACACCCACTTCTTGTTCTTCTAACTGTGTCAATATTAACCTGACCAAATTAAGAACAAACTGTCTCTTTTGTTCTTCACACTCCTCACATGGAGAGCACAATATGGCTTTTGTCAGAGGTGCTCCATCATTTTGGCTCAAGGAAACTGTCAGTACAGTTTGGGATTCGTTATTCATGGGCAGATACCCTGATGGGTCTAATGAAGCCTTTCTGCTGACAACTCATTTGCTAAAAATACCCAACCATCACAAAATATAAATGAGGAATATCACTGTATCCCATTACAATTTTCACAATCAAAGCAATTATCACAATAGAAAAGTCAATGCATACTGCTTCACTCTGTATTCTTTTAATATTTCATGGTCAGTACTTCTGCATTCCAGTTTATTTCTATGTGATCACTGAAAAAACTTTATGACATACTTAAATTGCAATATAATAGGGTAAACACCAATGTTATAGCACACATGCAGAGCTAACAGTCTGTGTGCCATTTGTTGTAAATCCAGCTAATTACTAGAAGACCCCTCCTTTAAGAAAAAAAAAGGGGGGGGGAGGAAAAAAAAAAAGAAATAAAGACTCGATTTAAAAAAAAGTTTTCAGGTAAGGTCACTAAATGAAAAAACAGCATAAACAGTCACTGTAAGACTCCATATATACAGACAAGTATATTTACCATTTTACTTTTTTTTTTTTTTATAATCAGCATCACTGATGAAAACATTTTGTACAAAATTCACCATCTTTTCTGTAAGGAAAGGTTGTATTTTTTTTTCTGTTGTGCTTGTCAATCTACCAAATAACAACTCTTTTGTACCAATACTTATCAGTATTCTGAAAAGAACAAACATAGTAGCTTATTCTATTTTCTTCATGTTGCTGTCTAGTTTCAAAAAGAAATAGGTCCTAAACTGAGAAGCAGAAGAACGGGCACCAGAGAGGTTGTGCTACCCTGCTCCACAGATACCACAGTCACACTTTATGTTTTAACTTTAGGTATCCCAAGCTTAACAGTCAAAGCAATTTAAACAGGAAATTCTATAGCTTTGTGAAACACTGCATATAGAATAAAGGAGTGCCTGTTTAGAGCTGATTTCACTCCCTATAGGTAATGGCTGCATTTTACAGTCTATTACTTTCATTAAACGCAGAGTAACTGGAAAAAAAAAAAAAACAACAAACAAAAACAAAACCAAAAACAAACAAAAAGAAGAATGCAGGATTCATTTATAATAAAAGAAATTATAATTTTTTGTTCAATGTGTGTTTAGCCAGTGTCACGCTGGAAACAGTGCCTTTTCTACAGCACTAGTACTTTTTTTAATAGTGTG
The DNA here is from genome assembly GCA_024611195.1 of Ceyx melanurus. NCBI lineage: Eukaryota > Metazoa > Chordata > Aves > Coraciiformes > Alcedinidae > Ceyx > Ceyx melanurus. The sequence goes on from JANHGL010006880.1 coordinate 2,707, forward strand.
TCTTAAAGATGATTCACTCTATATTAACTGAGATTACAGTTAAACAAGATTTACTTGCACCTGATACAAGTATAAATTCCATGTATTCAAATTCAAGTTTGTCCATTTTAATCTGTGTTTAACTAGAACTTATAAAGATGTCCATGTTTTATATATATATTTAGCACAACATACAATTTTCAGGGAAGACTCAAAAGTCTCAAGTCCTTCACGAACTTTTAACCTGCCAAAACACCAAACCAAGCCATCTAACAAAACAAAACAAAAACCCCAAACAAACAAAAAAATGCCAACAAACAAACAGGCAAAATGCTGCTCAGGTAATCAGCTAAACCAGTTCCATTATTGTATATTTTTAAATCTAGCTGAGACAGCTTTTAATTTAGAAGTGAGGTACAGCATCTCCATGCATCTTAAGAGATGTTGCAATATCCGTGTCATGTAAGGATACCTTAACAGGCCATTTGGCTTATAACAGTCTCCCTCTGGCTGGAATACCTGCCTTCAGCAGCCATCACTACCTCTCACCTGAAGGAACACAAATTCTTATCTTATAGGACAAGGCAGCCACCCCTGACTACTGTGATACACAATTAAATACAACAGTCAGAAATGCTTCCCAATGTCAGCGGGATCACTGCACAGACACTGAAAGAACACAGGATAGCAACCAAGAAGGGATAGCAATCAAGTTAAGGTGCTGCCACTCCTGCATGAGATAAACATCAAGCATATAGCTTGAAGGCATAAACAAACATAGGTAGTGGTGTGCATACTGTTGTGGCATGCATGGGAACAACATGAAAATATTAGATGGCTGTGACCACAAATATAGAAAAATAAAGGTTTTGCAGCAGCACAGGAGTCAAAGCAGGGTTGTATATCATCTAGTGTAGTGAGATAAAGGTAAAAGCATGTACTTATTTCCATTCTCAAGGGAATAAAGTCAAAGTACTTGCAATTCATCTCACTATTAATGGATGTTTTCTGAAATCAGAAAATCATGACTGGTATAGATAAATCTGCCATTTGACAAAAGTAGTTTGGAGTTAATAAAAAATTATAATACAACAAAATATACACATGGATTTTCAAGTTTAAAAGCTTAGATGCCACTTCCATTTTCAAGTATGCCTTTAAAACTCTGCCTCTGTAAAATAATTAAAGGTACAATATAGAAAACTTCTCATCCTAACAGTACTTTTGTTTCAAGTAGCGAACATCAGGGCTATGTACTTGCACTATGTTAACTTGTACTCCATCCAGGTAATTTTAAAGACTGAAGTAAGTATGTACATATATTTCTGGAGCAAACTGAATGGAAAGGAAAGGCTCTTATTTTGAAACCACAGCTATGAGTATCCAAAGCCTTAAAGTAAAGGAATCCAAGGTCTGTTTGTGCATCACATTTACAAGCATCACCTGTAAAAAATACAAAATATGTACCAAATGAAAAGGAAAAACCTCCATATATACTGTAAAGTATAATATATACAATACAATACACAATACATTATTTAGTTCAGGAACTTTTAGGAGAAACAGAAACACTATTTTGCCTTACTAATCAAATGTGGACATAGCATGTGATAATCTTTTTTATCTTTAAATTATTATGATTTCATATCCTAGGTAAAGAACTTCAATTTGTTTTGTTTTTTTTCCACAGCTTGTAAATCAATTAAAAATACACAAAAATACAAAACCTATACCTTCATTTACAAGGTTCATTTAATCACATACAATATTTGATTTCACTGTTGAGTGATTAGCAAGTGGTAACAAGCAAAAGGCTGACTTGTGAGAGTGATGAATTTAAACATAAGAAACAACACAACCATATATATACTGTCCAGAAGTGATCTGGATTAGCCAGATAAGTCTCAGGTGTAAGTTTACATGTGATAATTCATGCCTTACAAAATAAGTCCCATGCAAACATGCTAACACAAAAACACATTTCTGCCTGTCAAGAAAAATTCTAGCAAAATTAATCAACCATTCATCCATTCAGGCTCTTTGCATACCCTTTTGTCAAAGAAGGAATACTGAGAGATTTCTTTCCTCTTCCACACACTCATTGCAATGGTTTGTAGAATCCATCAAGCCTGAGTTGATTTATTGAACTGTCTCTTAGCTCAGCAGTAAAACTATAGCAAATGAACTGGTAACTTCACAAAAAAACAGCAGTGATTCAACAATATCAGCTTTATTTAATTTCTTCTAAATTTATATTAGCAATTTTTAAAAAGCACCGACTTGCATTCTTTAGAAGTCTTATCTGCAGTTTTATGCTGGCATGCTCTGTTTTCATTCCATTCCATTCCTTTCTTTCTTTTTTTTTTAAATGAAATATATTTTGACACTAGACAAAGGCATTTTTGATTTGCAGTTGATGTTGGAATGTATCTAATTCTTCCCATCCTTACACTAGCTAGTATGCTTCCATAGTCAATACAGCTTTCAAATTTAAATAGAGTACTGCCATGTACTTCTACATGAGCCATCTCACTTGTTATGCTATGAATATTGAAAAATAATTACCCACTTCAAATCCCCACCTATTTCTTTAATTACACAGACAACTTGGCATGCATATTAAACTGTTTTTGTATATCTAATCCTATAACTACTAATGAGAATTGTTACAAAAAGTAGTTAAGGCGCAAAAAACAAAGATATGCCAGGCCTTTTGAAACACTATTTAAACATGGATTTTATCACTAAGCATCGTCCATTGAACCCCATGGAGCACATTTATCACTCACCAGCTTTGCATTTTTCTTCATAAAGATATATGACCTTTGCCTATTAGATTTCATTAGCAGGGCACCATACAAGGCTCCTCTGCAGATGACAGGATAGAAAGCTAAACAACCTCGCCTGAAGGATTTCTGAGAACAAGCCCATCTTCAATCTTTGTCCCTGGGAGGCACTTCTAACACCTGCCAACCACAGCACTATCATCAGAAAAACATTTAGAGATTTATCTTCAGGCTGGTGATTATAAGAGATAATTTGTTTGGAGTATGGATAAAGTTGGTCTAGCATAAACAAACTACAAGCTCAAATTATACGATGAACCTCATTAACTATTGATTTAACCACTGCAAATCCATGAACAAATGTTGTATCAAAATGATAGTTCTTCCTGAAGATATAATCAAGGAAAAAAACCAAAAAGACAACAAAATAAACCAAACAAAATGCCAAGGAAAAAAACCCAAAATACAAAGACAGAATGGTGAGCTATTCCTGTGTGCATTTTTAATGCTTGCAGCTTAAATTGGAAATGGATACTTTCTTCATCATAACAACAACAACAATAGTATACTACTGCCATTTTCCCATTAAAATGTAGATTTGTTTGGTAAAAGGGGCTATAGCTCTTTACTTGTTCTCGGTATAGAGGAATGAAATAGTCCTTTCTCCTGCTTTCAGGAACACTACTGTTGTTTGAACACAGCAAGAGTTGATGTACCATTAAAACACTTTCAATAGCAAGAAGCTAGAATATTATAAATTGATATCAGCAAGGCAGACAGCCTGAAAAAAATACATATTTATGCCTTCTATATTATACATATCACACATGTCCTTCATGCCTGTAACAGGAAATAACTTTCTCCTAACCTTTGAAAATTACTTTCACTCAGGGTAATAAATCATCAGTCTTCAGCCAACGGCATATTTAGAAATAATGTAGATTACTTAGTCCTGAAGGTTCTTATTTTTAAAAATGTATTTTGTTTTCTTCTTTCTTTTTCTTTTCTTTTGATAAAATTGAAGGCAACCCTGTCCACTTTTTGGTAAAGGAGAGGGACTTCTTATTGCTAGCAGACTATACTGCAGCCCAAAAAGACCAGCCAGTGAACCTCTCCAGCTGATGTTGGGATAAGGTCTAGCAGGGTCCCATTGCACCATGTCACTACCAGCATCCCTGCTCCCTAACATTACTACTAGGCTGAGGGGAAAGCATGTTTGTGTACAGGAACTAGAAAGGAACCTGCAGTTCTTCCTCCCCTTTGGCACTCTGAAAAATTAATTTGGTACAACTTGCATTTTAATAACAAAATGTTAATGCCATATAAACTGTAAAATGAGCAAACATCTTTTGGATGAAAGTTAAAAACTTCCAGCTAAAGCAGTCAAAAGAAGAATAAACTTTGCTAATATTTTGTGTGACAATGTTTGTGTTTAGCATGAACACCTGGTATTTTATGTGAAAGGATAAGTTATTTCATCAGTAAAAAAAACCAAACCAACAAAACAGAACAAAACCCAGAAAACCAAAACCAACCAACCAAATTTAAATCCCAAATTGCTGACTCTGGCCTTTTTTTTTTTTTTTTTTTATATATAATCATATTTACTTGGCTTATTTATGTAAGCATCTCACAATCTCACAGTGGGAATAAATTACAGTTTAGTCAAAGCTATGTCACTCTACATACATAGATAAGCAAAAACTTTTGCAAGATGATTTTGCAGGTTTCAGACCTATCACTTTTAACACATTCTAAGTTTTTTATGTGTCGGTTTTGGATTGCCTCATCAAATATTAGTAATTGGTGAAGCCTTCTGTTTCATCTACCTACCTCCTTTTCTGCCTTTCTAAAGGAGTTGTGTGCTTTTTGGTCTTTTGATTGCAAACCATATTTCTCAAAAACTATAATTCCATTCATTATCTTCACTCTAAAATACTGGGGTTTTTTTACACATTTTCTTCCTCCACTACTGCAAATTCTTGAGTTACATTACTTTTTACTTTCCCTAATACTTGAAATCTCTGTTCCATTTCCAATTTCTCATTATTTTTCCTATTGCAATTGAATTCTCAACAAGAACCACCGATGCCACTTTCAGTTTTAGCTTTTTTTTTTTTCTGTTGCCCCAGATGTCTCTAATTGTAAATACAGTTTCCTGTTGAGGCAAAATGCTCTTCAGTTGCATCTCAGATTTTATTATAGTTTTAGCCTTCCATTCACAATAAATGTTTTTCTTTCAGCAGCACAGATCCATGGCTCTGAAATGCCTTGCTCTAACTAGGGTATCTGCATATTAAAAAATAGAAATACTAATTATTACCTTTAGAAGCTCATTCTGAAAGCCTGAAAGAACAGGTCATTTCAGAAGTACACAAACTACAAGTTAATGGAAAGCCTCTCTCTGACTTCAAAGGATTTGGCACACGCCACCAATGCATATGTTCATATTCTCCCAATCAATTCCCTGCACAGACAACAGTCAAGCTATTTCTCAGGCACTCAAGTTTAGCTAAATTACCTTCCAGGAAGCAACAGTTATCTGCTAAGCATGGAAAAAAATTAGAAATGCATTTTGAATTATTTTTCTTAAGTCAGTTTTGCACTGTATGCTAAATCACCAGCACTTTGCTTGGCTGCCCATGCTACCATGTCGATCTGGAGTAAGCCTCATCTGCAATACAAGTTTAGATAAAAGAGTAATTTTCCATTCATTCAGTTTATCTTTCTGCTGAGGAAGCTGAGTATCTTCCTCCAAGACACACAAACAAACAGGGATTAATGTGTTTTCAGTAGAAATGGCTTTACTCTCATCTGCACTGCCTGCTTCTTAACAGGAGCTGGGAGTTGGACAGAGATGATCAAATACTGTACGCTACACTTTACTACCAAAAAAATCTCACAAATAAAAGTGGAAATTCATTTTCTTGTAATTGAATAAAGTTTTCCTAAGGATTCTTCTAATAAGCACTTACTGTTATGCAAGCAAAATGCGCTTAACAACTCATTTGTTAAACAGTTCCTTCAGAAGGGATAGAAGCAGTCATTACAAATGCAAGCAAAAACAGTATAAAACAAAGTTCTTTGAAGATTCCTGTCAGGGGACACACACTTGGTTACACTGTGCAGAAGTTCAGCACCCTTGTCTCTGTTTTACTTTTATAGTAGCTAAGACAGCAGCTTTATCTATTGACACTGTTTATGTTTATGAGAACAAAATGGAAGACTGGTCTAAGGTTGATTTCATATGACAATTGGCAGGACTGAGTTCTTCAGCATAGGTACTTTATAGAGGTTACATGCTTCAGAAAGTTATGCTTTACTTTCTCTCTAGACAAATCAAAATGAAAAATGAGAAGCAAAGCAAGACATTACTCTCAATTCAACTTGGACTTAACCACTCTGTGGCACAGGACCACTGCTCTGCTGACACTGGCATGTAAATCTAGTTTAATAACCATCGGCCCTTAGGGCTCAAAGCAGTTGAAATACAATTAATACAGTTCTAATTCTAATTGATACTTACATGGAACCCTCAATATGTAGAATAAATTACATTTATGAGGATATAAAAAGAAAAAAGTATTTTTTTCCTAAAAACTATAATACAGGCATGTATGTGTATGTGTATGTGTATGTGTATGTGTATGTGTATGTGTATGTGTATGTGTATGTGTATTTTTTAACATCACAGCAAGCATGGCATGCAAAATCTTTATTTTCTAATATGTTCAGCAGCCAGGCCAATTAGCTTCCAAAACCCTTTATTGGTGTTGATGATGGTACTGCCTCTGCAGCATAACCCAAGGTTTAATTGGGCTTTACTGTTAGCAGTCCCAGTCTGTGCACTAGTGACTCCAGCTAGCACAACTGATTCTCCTCACACGATTACAGCTTTCTTCCAAGCCCTTAATTCTTGAGCCAAACCTAATCTGAAAAGTAAATGATATAGTAATACTATTAATAAAGTAAATAAATACGATTAAATATAAATTCATAAATAACACTGAAAAATAACAAAGAAATAAATATATAGCAAGATAACAGCATATATTTGAGTTTGCCACAGGCACGTCATGCATAGCTGCAATGCCTTAAAAAACATTAGTTTTCTCTCTGCTTCATGAACGCAGTCATACATTGTCACTGATGCATCTTTCTAACACAGTAGGGAAAGAAATGAGTACTTTGCAGCCATGTCAAAGCAAAATTTAATCTACCAAGCATCTTATCTGCTAAATTTTATGCTGCTACATATTGACTTCATTGTAGCCTGTTGATAATTTGAGGTTTCAGAACTAAAATTTCGAATACAATTCTTTAAATGTTGAATTTGTGTTATCTGAACATGGAAGTAAAAGAAGATAGGGTAGTAATGCTGCTAGTACACTTACAGATAAAAGGTACTTACATCTTACTAAATTAATGGAACTAAAGTAATTTATTGGATTAAAAAAGTACATGCATGAGCACCTTATTTATTAGGCCCATAGTGAAGTCTTTCTATCCTGCTGGCTCCTTTCTAGAATACTCTCACTTCAACCTATGTAGAATTAATGTCTCTAAATTCAGGGCCTAATATTAAAATGCTAACATGTAAATGAGAAAACTGGGCCCCAAATAGCATCCAGTCTTCTTTAAAACGATGAAAAAGTCTGTATGGAATGACATGAGGGCTTTACCTCTACTACAGTGCATGTTGCTAAAATACATATTGCTGAAGGCTGTAGAGAGGCACATAGTGGAAGGCATATTATGGCAACCATGGAGCAACTGACAAATAGTAAACTAAAGGCTCTTCTAACAACTTGCATGCATTACTGTAATTTTAGACTCTTGTTAAACACAACAATGTCAGAATAAAGGGGTATCATAAACCTACAGCTCTTTTGATGAAGATGATTTTACCATAATCTGTAAAAAAAAAAAATTTGTACCCCAAATGTGGGAAAGAAAATGAGACAGAATGTTCTAGAGCTAGAGACATAAAGGCACTGACTTATCTCTCTTTATACTAAAGGACAAACCCCTCTCTTCCTCCCTCTTATAAAAGGACCATGGTTCTGCTGTATAGGTCAGCAGAATAACAGTCTTACATGCAAGATGTGGTTTACTACCATTGTGCTTTCATCAAGGAGACAAAGACCCTTTTAGCAAAAAGCTGCTATCAGATGTCAGAGAGGAATAACAGGACATGGCAAAGAGAATAGGTAGAAGGACATTAGGGAAAAGAGGGTATCGATAAAATTGACATACAAGTTTATATCAGAATAATCCCTATAAAGAATTCACCATTATGTTGTGTTCTTTGAATAAAACATTGAAAAACACAAGGTACAGGAAGAAATAGGAAACAAACTATATTCTATAATGAGTATTATAAAATCTATTATCAGCATTACCAAAAAAAAAAAAAAAAGAAAGGGTGCAGACAAGATTTATTGATTACATGACATTTACATCTGATTGCTTTATCAAGCTTTACTCTTTTATTGCTGTTCACCCACCAGGTGGTGCCCTTGCAGCATCGATGAACAAGCAAAGGCCGTCCTTATATTGCCTACAGGCACAGACACACACACATCTCACTCCGTGGGTTTTCATACCTTTTCATGCCTCTTTCTGAAGAGACCATTTCGATATAACAATGACACTTGAACTGTCCTTAAAAGAGGGTAGTTTTCAGACAGCTCTCAGCATACAGATTTTTCAAAATCTCATTACAAGTCTGACTAATTTTAGTAGCATGATCTAAAGGCCTTTGCTACCTCTACGGAAGCTGATATCCACTCTGGTATCTGTATCTGTAAGCGGGAGGAGAATGACAGTTTAGCATCAATTAAGAGAGTGAATAAACTCTTAGAAAACACTGGAGATTTATTGCATTGCCTGAAACATGGGTTTTAACCTGGAAATACTTAATCTCTGCAGAGTTGTGGATTTCTCCCACAGTGATGAGAAAGCTTTGCAGCTGTTCAGATTAATGTGTTCCTGTTTGTTCACTGACATTTAAACTGGAGGATACAAAGCATTCTTCAAAGCTTGATTGGCCCATGGAAGGAAAATGTGTAATCAGTGTTAATCTCCTAGTCTATTACTACTGTCTTTCATAATCTACATATATTTTACAAAATTCTTTAGAAAGAAATACTGTCAGAGCAAATGATGCATCAAATTCAAACAGGCCATCAAGATTGCTAATGGATTTTAATAGCAGCTATTACAGCATAATGGTATTTTCCCAACAGCTGTTTGTTTATAAAATTTTCAGTTTACAAGACCTTTATGTCCAATCCCAGGAGACATCCCTCAATTCATTTATAATCATTTGGTTCAACCTACATATAAATGATGTCTTGTTCGCATTGGGTGTGTTCGTACATGTGTATGAGACATGAACAACTACCACAGCATTGAAAATTATGGGGAAACTTGCAACTTAAACTAATTAGTGTTTATGTTTTGACTTTTAACAGAAAATACGTGTTTTATTTTTTCTTTTCCCACTCTTGATTAGCTCACTGCAGCCAAGAAACAGCTGCCTGTCTTATTTTAGGTCTCAAACTGACATATGATTATTTGTTTAGTTTCATGTAGATGCATCTGTTTAAGACTCTGAAACATAGCGCTAGATGTCACGAGGGCATAACTGGGGCAACTGGCTAGCAATGGTACAATGTGGCCTTCAGAAGTAGTGGAGAAGCATTAGAGCAAAAAGATGGTAACAGGTTTCCAAAGCTGATCTAAGCTGGAAGATCTGCCAGAGATAAAAACAAACAAAAAGCACGTCTTGTTTCAGGTCTGGGGTTTGTTTTAGTGTTGGAATGTTTTTTTGTTTGTTGCCATTTTCTTTGAATGTATGGTGACATATTTTTTACTATCTATTAGATTTAAAACCAGGAAGAAATATTAAACTAGGTCCCTGACATGTTTTTCCCACTGAGTCATGTTCAGAACTGAATCAAGTGAGTTGGGATTTTTAAGAAGTATTGAGAAGATAACTAGGAATGGAAGCTTACTGTGAACTGAGCAGAAAAATTCCTAATTGCAATGAATGGAAATTTTAAACATTGCACACCTTCAGTAGGCTGTTTGTCCACATTTCTTTCTGATTCTCAAAACTGCCTATGTAATATAAATCTTTACATAACAATTAATGCTGAAGTCTGGATAGATGCCTTTTAGTATATGTACTACAGGATATTATTTTTCCAGAAACCGGATCAATTTTATATCCATGTTTTAGCAAAAATCCTGCTAGTATCAAATACTGAATAATTTTTGAGGATGTAGGACAAGACAGAAAAATCACACTTAACTTTAAACAATGCTCTCTCTGGACAGAAGATGGCTCCAGTTTTCCACAGAAGAAAGATACCACTAAAATTCTCAGCCAAGTCTGTAATTTCTACAATATACCCATACTATAAATGTTCTGCATTCTCCTGGGTAAGTAGCTCATAGTAAACATCAACTACAGCCAGACTGTAGATTCAAATTCTGTGATTGCTAATCTCTATAGTCTGATAAGCACTTCACTCTCTCAAGCAATTAGATAACTTAAAAGAAGAATCTTTAATTTTTTTTGTCATGGAGTACCTTGACATTCATGGAGATTTCCGTGGATAGCCACCAACTTCTCTTCCTAGTCCTTTCACTGTTGTACCATCACTTACCACTACTATTTGGCTTTTTCTGTTTTTCCACATCCAGTCTGCAAAGTATAGCTAGTAGCAGAAGTTTTCGTGGCAGAAGACATACTAGAAAGTTAACAAAAATACTATTTCTCCCAAGGCATATGGTCTAAAGTCTTTTGTCTCCCTCCATGTTTGACAAGAGAGTTATGGCCAGATCTAGTTCTGGGTTTGCAGCTGGTAAGATGAAGGTAATTAGAAAACACAATCTAAATACGATCAAGTAAAAGACAAGTACTTTCTATCTCTAACCAGCTATAGAAGATTTGGGCTTTAAAAAAAATCCACCAATGAGATTAGACTGCAAAATTCACAACTGGTATTTATAAATATCTTACACAAAAAAAAAAGGAAAAAATCACCTCAAGTCTGACTTAACAGTAACATGTTAGTATCATACTGGAAAGAGTGTTCTGTTAATGGAATAGTCACTCTTTAAGAACAAGCAGTGATGCCTTGTATTGGTCTATCCAGAAAACCATAGAAAAAAAATATTGATCCAAGACTGATATTTTTGATGGTTAGAGGTAGATTGTCTTATCTCACACATGGCGCTCATGCCTATGGATATGCCACTGAATATCTTTGATTTGCTTTAACTGAGAAATTCATAAATATATAGAAGAAAAATTATTTATCTTTTAGTTTTAGAACTCTGAGAAATTGCTTGGATTTGAGCTTCAAGAACTTATCCATATGTCACAGTATGTTTCAGTTTTCTTGGATGCCATAAAACAGAATGTTGCCTTAAATCATCTGAAAAGTGCACAGTGTACGTGTAGCTTCATGTTAGCCAAAGTTTCCCCAATGCCTTATTTTTCCCTAATCTCATCTACAATCTTTGCAGAAGCTTTTCTCAAGGATTTTGCAATAGATTAGACATATTCTGAGGTACCATAAGTAGTCTCTACATTAGAGAATTAGGAAAGACTAGAGAGTCTTCTAGCTTGCTTGCTTGGGTTGTCACAACACTGCAATGATTGATGTATTTTCCACCTTTCATCAAACAGAAGTTTCAAGCTCAGATGGAAACATGATAAAGAAAGCTTAAAAAATTTAGAAGAAGGCTGCAACAGAAGATGAAAGATGACCAATCTTTTCCATAACACTCACTTATAAAACTCTAGTAACTTTCCAAATAGCACTGAGAAAATGAAAGCCTAGTACTTAAACACCCAAATATGTGTAATGGGAACACTCAGACTTGAGGTCTAAACTTTTGTTTGCTGTTAACTCTTACTTCTGCTTGTGGAAATAAAATTGAAACAAATCTAATGTATATGTATTTATATGT
>JANHGL010006881.1:0-48885 GCA_024611195.1 Ceyx melanurus
GGCTGTTATGCTTTAACTTCAAAGCCTCCACTGCCTCAAGCTCCAGCTCTGCACCTCAGGCAGTGCAGCCCAGAAGACACCGCCTGCCCTTCTCTTCGCAGGCCGCCCCCGTGGCGATCGCCGTGGCCGTGGTAGCTGCGTCTGCGCTGCTGCTGCTGCTGTTCAGAGGGAGAGGGCGGAGGGAGAGCGGCTGCGTCACTCTGCAGGACCCTCTCGCGAAGTACCCGCTGCGGCTGCTGGGCAAAGAGGTGAGCGCGCGCCGCCAGCGCCCGCTTCCCGCCTCTGAGGGCCCTTTGCTGAGCCTCGCCGGGGCGGCCGCAGGCGGCGGGCTCGTTGTCCTTGGTGGTGGCTCTGAGGGGTGGTGGGTCCGTTGCCGTAGGAGTGGCTCTGAGTGTCGGTGGGTCCGTTGTCCTTTAGGAGGCGGGGGTCTGAGGCGCAGTGGGTCCGTTGCCTTTGTGGGGGTCTGAGGCGCAGTGGGTCCGTTGCCTCTGTGGGGGTCTGAGGGTCGGTGGGCCTGTTAGTTTTGTGGGAGTCTGAGGGTCGGTGGGTCCGTTGCCTTTGTGGGGGCTCCAAGGGTTAGTGTGTCCATTTTCTTGGGTGGGTGGGTCTTTTGCCTTTGGGGTTCTGTTGCCTTGGAGAACACGGAGGGTGCTCTGAGGGTCGCAGGGTCATGGACTGCCCCAGGCTCAGGGGCCAGACCTGTACTCGAAGCCCAGCACCATTGTGATTCCCACAGCCAAGCTCCTGTGTTTCCCTGGGGTGGAGCAGGATTCTTATAAAGAGTTGTGCCTATGCCCTGGTGTTAACAGTTGTTTCAAGCAAAGGGTAGACTCATTTCTTTGTATAAGTTCCAGTTCAGACCTCTGTTTCTCCACTGATTCCTGTCCAGTGGGCATCAGTAAGAGGCAACCCCAACAGCCTGTGCTTCTGCACATCGTGTCTTGACTGATCTTTGGCCATAAATTATGAAATGTGCTCACTGGCCTTGAGCAATAGAGAGTTTCCAAAGTTTTTTTATGCAAAGGTGCTAAGGGATTGCACAGACAGGCAAAAATCACTCCCTGTGGAATTAAAGAGGAAAAGACTGCTTCTAGAACTTCTGATCTATTTAAACTTTATTTCTCAAAGTCATTTTTCTTCCTAGCATATGGCTTGCATGCTAGCAAAGAGTAGGTGAGCTAAAGCATATCATGTTGAGCAGAGCTTGAAATTCAAAGCAGTGGTGATGCCGACCTCATTCTGATTTTGCTTTTTTTTAATTTTATTAGGAAATCAGTCATGATACCAAGAAATTCCGATTTGGGCTGCCTTCACCAGATCATGTATTAGGATTACCTGTAGGTAAGTACTGAAAACAATTACGTATATTTCAATTTTAGAATTTATAACTGTACTCCTAGTTCTTGTACTTCTGACAGTTTGTGAATTTAAGGCTCAGCAAAGCAAGGAGTTAAAAGCTGCCTCTGAATGCAGCTGTGCCAGGGAGAAATGTCACATTTCCCAGAGGGTTGTATTTCTCATCTTCTGCGTGTGCTTTTCTGCTTGTGTTAAATTGTGTGGTGTACTTTTAGAAGAGTAACAGTGAAATTGAAGTGAGTCTGATGCAATCTGTCTCCAGGTGGAATATAAGCAGGAATGGTGTCATGTCTGTCAAGGCTTTTTCATATTTTTTTGTTTGCATTTAACTTCTGTCTGGTGGCCTCAGTTTTTTGTGCTCTCATGCTTTTGGCAAATACAGTTGCGCTTGCAAATGAGAAAGAACAACTCTTCTGCCTGGGAAGCTTGTAACTGTTACGTGCAGAACAGAGAGAAAGTACAACTGTTGTGTATAGAAGATGCTGAAATATCCAGAGCCTTTTCTGTGTGTGCACTTATCTTTGATTTCTGTACACCTTTGTCTTGCTTTCTATAGCATGAAATTCATTGCAGGCTATGATTGGCACAGTCTTCTTTCCTGTACCCTGGAAAACTGGTGGCATTGAACCTTGGACCTTGAATTAATGTCAATCTGTGCAGGGGAAAGTCTCTCTTTCTGTTCTGCAGATGTGGCAGATCAGCCCTGTTTGTTCTGTGCTGTGTTTTGCAGTTGTCTGTGTTGCGTGGCAGGTGTCGGGGTCCTTCCTGTTCATGCTGCAAGCACATCCTTGCATGCTGCCAGTCCAGGGCAGCAGCTTCTCCATTCTCTCCTCTGGCTTGTGTGGGACAGTGCACTCTCCACATTAACTAGACAACTAAATATATTGTGTCCTACAGTGCTGGTGTTTGTCCAGACTTCATTCTTAAGAATTTAGGAGTAAGATCCTGAAATTGTATGGGCCAGATTACTTCCTGGGAGATTCCTGCCTTTTGCTTTTTACCAGGATCATTTTTATAAAAATGTTTTCTACTGTTTTCTTGCTTTCTGTTTTTCCATAAAGCCCTCTAGATTAGGGCTGTTTAGCAAAAAGAAAAAGGTACCTTTTAAAGTCTGTTTCCTGGAGCTTTAGGTTGGTGAAGAGCTCTGTGGGCAGCAGTGTCCAGGGCAGTCCATGCAGAGCTGCAGTGTTAGAAAGGCAGGAGATAGAGAAGGAAGGTGGCCCAGGGCTTTGTTCTTGGTTTTTTGGTGCAGAATCTTTGGGAAGTTTGCATTGAGGGATTGCTGCTGTTAAACCACAATACTCATTTTGTTCTTTGCTTATGTCAACTGGTGTATCCTTCATTACTACATCTGAGTACAGTAGAACCCCAAATACAGAGAACACTTGAGAATGAGCAACAAACTTTCTCCATCACTGTTTTCCTATACATTTCCTACTTTCCTAGCACCCTATCCTTGATTCTGTAACATTCTGGCTCTCCTCAGTTACCTCACACTCCAAAAAGTTGTGCTGAAAAAAGGAGACTAAATGTTTTATATAGCATTTATATGGTAAACATTTACTCCCATTGCTTGTGTTTAAGAGGGTACAATACTTGTTTTTCTCTTCTGCCTTGTCCTTTGGGCCTGAGGGATAGTTGAAGCCAGGGATGAAAAAACAAATAATCAGATTCTAATTCTTTCTCCCTAGGCCAACATGTTTATCTTTCTGCAAAAATTGATGGCAATCTGGTGATTCGAGCCTATACCCCAGTTTCCAGTGATGAGACTAAAGGTTATGTTGATTTAATTGTAAAGGTAAATTTTGGGTTCCTTTAAAATAGATAAATTGCAAACTAGAAGGAAGAAAGGTACTTCATTTTAGTGAAATAGAGACCTTATTTTGATTGATCTTTTTTTGAATAGAATGACTGCATGGCAAACTCCTCAACCCACATTCTCCTTGAATAGTTGTATACTGTGTATCTGCTGTGTGTCACTGAGAGATAGCAGAGGTAGGATAGATGGTGAAGGGACTTTTTTCCCTGGCAGTACTGCAGGAACATTCTTAGATATTTTTGTTAGTGTTTTTTGTTTGGGTGGTTGGTTTTTTTGGGGGGGAGGCAATGCAGACATGGTGGTAACTCAAGCTGCTTATGTTGCTACCAGTACTTACTGCTAATAGCTGTAAGTAGACAGCAGTTCCTACTGACTTGTCTTCTTTGGTGACCCTACAGAGATAGCAGTCACGCATCTGTAAGTGTCAGGAATTGTGATAATGGATTTATTGATTAAAGAAATGGGATATGGAAACAAGGGAAATCTTTTAAGCTAGGGAGTGCAGATTATTTGATCCCAGGACTTCTGGATTTTCTCATCCTTTTCTATGACAGTTTGTCCTTGGTATTTGGTGTTTTGGTTGGGTTTTTTTGTGTTCTGTTCTTGGAGTTGAATTGTATGATGAATTATTATTAATACTTAAAATGTGCTTTGAAAGGAGAAAAAACTATCACATGGCCAAGGTCTCTGGGAAAGTCTTCAAAGGCAAAGATGCAGTAATGCTATTTGCAGAAAGAGTGCTTACACAAATGGGGTAACACAAGGTTCTTGCTGGAGTGATGATGACAGGAGGGTACCAGTAGGTAATCTGCCCAGCAGCTATTCCTGTTGGCCTTGCTGTTTGCAGAGAGCATAGGAATGTATGTGTGATGGAGCCTTTTACTTACTTGGGTTGTTTCTTGTTGTAAGGCACAACAGAGAGCAAAGAATTGTCTCAATGTCTTTCTTAGATGCTAAATTTCAGAGCTGCAGTAGTGTGTTGTACAGTTACCTGCAGAAAAGCTAGCAGTTGGTATTATACCTTTCAGTGTCTTTACAGGTCTACCACAAAAATGTGAATCCCAAGTTTCCAGAAGGTGGGAAGATGTCCCAGTATCTAGATGACATGAAGATTGGAGATACTATTGACTTCAGAGGGCCAAATGGGCTCCTTGTCTATAAGGGGGCAGGTACTGTGGCATGAAGGTGGGAGGGGAAAACAGGAATTTGCATTCATTTTTCACAGGCTTTTTATAAAATGTGACAACTTTGTAGAGATTTTTTTTATCTTTTTTTAAAAGGAAATAGATATTTCCTGGTCTTGACTAAGAGCCCATTGGAGTCAGTATGATGAGAAAGTCCATTGAATAAGGAGTAACTCATTGACTGGTTGTTGTCTCATTCCTGGGAACCACTATCACAGTGCATTTCTGAGAAGGCTGCATTGGAAATAGTACCTCAGTTACACATATGGAGAGAGATGTTCCAGATGCTTCTTAAGCAAGGGAGGTTGTGGCCTAAAATGCCCTTTGAGAATCTCAGGGTTGTTACTGAATAACCCACTGACTGAGAGCCAGCTCCATTTCATGATTAAAGCAGCCCTGAGCTGCCTGGGGGGAAATAAGTTCAAGGAAGTAATCTCTTTCAAGATGTAAGTGGAAGGTTTTGCTTTGATCTTGACAGAGGGGGACTGTGCAGTTAACTCCTACTTCAGGGGGATATGAGCTTAGTGCTTCTTCTGATCATGACCTGTTAGGAGGAGTAACATGTTGATGGAGCTGTTACATCACTTGTGTCTTCTGAGACAGATGGTTTACAAATGTTACTCTCTGCTTTGGCTGTTATGAAGAGTAGTAGCTAGGAAAGCTGCTTACTAGCTACAGAACTCTTAGAAGATGATTGGGCTGTGTTACATGCTCTTCAGATAAGATACTTTTCATGGGCTTCTCACTTGGCTTGGCCCTGGGGACATGAATTCAATTACAAACTATAAGTTTTTGCTGACAGTTCTGAAGCAGTGGCAGAAATTGGCCATCCCAGGATACTAGAAGGCAGTCAGTCACTTAGCTGACTGCAAGTGTGCAAGGCTCCAATGTTCTTGAATCCAGTCTTTGCTGAGGTTCTTGCTTGGTGCTGGTTTAATTACAACCCCACTGACTGTGGGTGCGCACACGTGGATCCATGGGCAAGAGAGGAGGGTTGAAGATGGCCTAGAAACACGTTTCACTCTAGGAGGAACTGGGGCTGCCAGTTCATTCTCAGTTGCCAAGTTGTGTTCTAGGCAGTGACAGGGGAATCCTTGAGTTTATGATAAACTACACTGGATATTAAGGAGTAAATCAGTTGTTCAAAGGCAGGACTGGAGTTTAGGGACAAAGAGGTTTCTACTCTTTATGCTCAGTGCTCGCTGAGTCCACTTAGCATTTCCAGGACAGCTGTCCTAATTAATTGCAGGCTAGATTAATTTATTCCCATGGAATTTGTATCCATGTTTGTTTAGGAGTTAATCTAACTAGAGTTTTGTAATATTTCTTCTAGGTACCTTTCTTATCAAGCCTTCTAAGAAATCTGAAGCTGTGAAGAAGTTTGCAAAGCATCTTGGGATGATAGCTGGAGGAACAGGTAAAACTATTCTCGTCATCTAGAATGCTTAGAATGAAGCTGTCCCTAGGGGTGCATGTTGGGTGCATGGAACACTGTGTTTCAGAAGCAGAGCACTCACACCTCCCTTTTTCTTCACATGTGTCTGGCAATGCTGAGACTTTCCAGTGTCAGCCACTCTGACTCAGGCTCAGTCTTGGGAGCTTCAGAGTTTTCATCTAGATTTATGGTGAGACCTCAAAGAGGTCACTTCAACTCTGAGCTCCAGTCTCAATGACAAGAAATATTTTGGGAGAGTGTGTTGAGGGTACAAATGTTCTGTATGTGATGGAGAATGCTGAAGAGGATTGAGCCCCAGCTACAAATATTGTGTCTTTGTTTTTGTTTTGAAACAATTTGTAATAATCCAAACCTCCAGCCTGTACTTGACATGGATTAGAAATGCAGAGGTTCGCAGCCCTGTGCAGACCAAGCTCCCACTGAAGAAGGCAGCATTAATATTGAAACTGCAGCCCTAGGAAAAAAAAAATATTTTTTTTTTTTAACCACTGTTTTTTAACAGGAATAACTCCTATGTTGCAACTGATCCGTCGTATCACAGATGATCCTAAGGACTCCACAAAATGTTACCTTCTGTTTGCTAATCAGGTGAGTGTACTGACTCCTCTGCTTGTCCTTCCTTAATGGGCTTTGCTGGCCTCTGAACTGTTTAAACTGATGTGACTGACACTAGAGAAAATACTGCTCTGCATGTTTCATACTCTTCAATGTTTGGGAGTTTTTGTATTTTCACCCATTTATGAAACCATATTATCTGAGATAGCACATTTGAAAATGATCTGTGTAGCCTTATAGTAGAGGGAGGAGTAGGAACTGGTCAATATGTAAGCTTTTAATATATTGTCTTGGGTTGAAATGGTTTAAGGAGTAGAAACAAATAAGGGTTTTTATAAATACTTACATGGTGCTGTCACAGTTCCCATGATCATGTATTATTTGAAGATGGCTGCTTATAGATTCCCTTGTACTCCCTAATTCCTATATTACAGAATAAATAGTATGAACAGATGCCAATTTTACTCCTTCATTGGTTTCAAGGAAACAGAATTTATTTGATGATTTCTGCAGTTATCCATCACCATGCTGGCACAGGGCCCTATTTGCTAAGGTCAGAGTCAAATCCAGATAACAGATTTTAGCCTGGATTAAAAGTTGTTCAGACTGGCATCTTTAAGACAGTGCTTAGGTGGTTATTGAGTCTGGTTAATTCCTTGTTCTTAATGTGAATTTACAGAAGCCTATAATGATAATATATTACTTGTGTAAAGGGGGAAATAAAAAATCACTTTCTTGGTTGGAGTTGTCATTGCATTTGTCTTGAGTGCCAGATGAGCTCATGTTAGAGGCTATCTTGAGATGTTTTGGAGCTAAACTGGTCTCATTTTGCAGACAGAAAAAGATATATTACTGCGAGCTGAGCTAGAAGACATTGCTAAGAAGTATCCTGAGCAGTTCAAGCTTTGGTACACACTGGACAGACCTCCACAAGGTACACACTGAACACACCTTTGCTCAATGCTGCACAGCAGTCAAGAGTTTCACTCCTGTTCCAGGGACCATTAGGATCTTCTTGTCTTACACTTCTAAACAACAAAGCCACTCCCCAGCCCCTCAGAAGCTTTACCACAAAACCTGGTTTGAAAAGGGATCTAAACCAGGTGGGTTTTAGAAAATGCAAACTAGTAACTGCTGTTGGGTCAGACACGTTGCTCACTCAGTGGGTCTCTTGGTGTATTTCAGGATGTGCCAATTTTGGGGACTGTTCAGCAAAAGTTACAGCTCTGTTTTGGGCTTTTGAATACAACATATGCAGTTTAAAAAGGCTCCAGACTGTACAAATTCAAATTAATAGTTTAATGTCTTTGTTTCAGATTGGAAGTACAGTTCTGGCTTTGTCACTGCAGACATGATTAAAACCCACCTCCCTGCCCCTGGCAGCGAGACCCTCGTCCTCATGTGTGGGCCACCACCTATGATTCAGTTTGCCTGTCAGCCCAACCTGGACAAGCTTGGCTACCCCAAGAGCAGTACATTTTCTTATTAACACTGATGTCATCTGATGCTTTTTGGTAAGTATTGACTGTTTTCCTACAGGAACAAATGGTATGTAACTGTGCAGTATTTGTTTGTAATTGCTTAGTGTAATTTCTGTGTTTTTTAACTTCATCATTACCTTTGCCTGTTTTTATACTCAAGTTGCATCCTTAATGGCATGGAAGTAACTAAGTCTAAAATGTATAAATAAGTGTAATTGGAGAGATAGAACAGAGATAAAACCACTTATTTGGTAACATGGGTAGGGGAACTCATGAGAGGGCTACTTGACTGTGCTCTACAGGTAATTAATTTAGTGCAGAGTATAAAAAAAACCCCAGTCATTATTGATTTATTTATTTTTAATGTTATTTTACAGCCCTTTACCAGGGACTAATAAGGTAGTCACAGTGTGCTAGTGAAAAAGTGAACAGAAGTTGGGTGACAGGAAATTGCTTATTATGGTACCATCAAATCACATTAGTGTGGAACTGATACAAAGGATGAGGATTACAGAACTGCATGCTGTCTTCTAACAGCTTTAGCTAAACAGTCACTGTCAACTAGCTATGGAAGTTCTGGGCTGCAGGTACAGACCTAACTATCCACTGATGTAACATCATTTGAACATCATTCCCTTCAGTGGAGTCCTTGGTCTTTTGGCAGTTTCAGAGGTTTCTGTTGCTTCTGAGGCAATACAGCTGCTTAGTTCCTAGGGTATGCTGTAGTGCGTTGATCTTACACTCAGCCTTATCTGCATTACAGGCTAATTACAAAAATAAAAAATTAGAAAAGATCTTTCCTCTAACAGTACATGAACACACTGTAAAAGGTGACAATGAAAGGGTAAAACACGTTGCCAGTCTCAGCCTTCCAGACTTTGGATTCCAGTACCACTTCTCAGTCTACTCCTATTTCACATTTTGTAATGTTGAAAATAGTGTTGAGAAGAGTTACCAGTAAGGTGTTGTACATGGACAATATTAAATGCTATCTGGCAAGTCTCACTGGCAGAAAAGAGGTAGAGCATTTCTGCACCACTGCATCAAGCTTCTCCTGGCCACCCCTCTGGACAGGCATGAGGTATTAGTAATGTCCTTCTTCAGGCTGAAACATCATCTCCAGTCTTCAAAGGTAGGCGTTAAAAATCTGCTGTCATTCAGCATTTCATCTTGGCTTAGCATGGTCTGAAAGAAGATGATGTGAAGGAGGAAGCATGTTCAGTGAGAGGCCTATGGCTGGAGGATCAACTGTAATTAGATCAGATTCACAACAGGGGGGGGTAGAGCTGCATAAAAGGAATTTATTGCAGCTTTAAAGAAACTAGTATTTGCTTGAGGAAGTTTTCACAGGAATTTTGTCTGTCCACAGAATGAATCTAATATCTTGAGTAATTCTTCATTATAATTTTCAGTTGACTTTTTTTAATATATATTAGCTGCTATGGAGTCAGGAATTAGTGATTTTGATGTTTTGGGTTTTGGTTTCCATGGAGTTTTAGCTCATGCCAATTTTCAAGTCTGTATCTTTTCTAGACTTTGCTGGGACTGAGGCATTTGATGGTGGTCACTTGCAAAATCTTTGAAGAATTGTTTTCATTTAAGTGATAAAAGTTCACAAAAACTTAAAATAGGCCTAAAGGAAACAATTTCTACTGCAGTTTTTTGGAATATGAATGTGCAGACTCTAAAGGGGTATTTAATAAGAGTAGTGATCTTAACTACCACCAGCAAGGAGCAGCTTTCACTGAATTCTAGCAGAAAACATTTGTGACCAAACCAGAGTGAAATGAGTACATACCGTGAGCTGGCTTATGCCTTGGGAAAGAGCCCCTATTTGCATTACTGTTCCTTCTGAATGTTCCATCTGTAAAAGTATTCAGGAACTAGTTCAAATCAGACAGTATGTGCAATGTGAGTCATTCTACATGCATCTTTGGGAGGTATCTGTGCCTGGACAAATGAAGCTGTGGTAAGTTGAAAAGCTCTGATTGCTGCACATTAACAGAAATGCCTCCATGCATCTACAGGGCGTGTGAAAATGCATTTAACAATAGGAAGAGTTGGGAGATTGATTCCATGGAACGAGTTGTAATTCACACAAGAAAAAGCTAATTATAATATTATATAATTAACTAATATTGTCAAGAAGATCAGTGGTTTCCAGATGGTGTAACACTTACTATACTTCTGGTAGTCTTCTTTCACAGGCAAGAATAGTCCTTAATGACACAACATGTATACCTTACATAAAAAGTTATCAGTTCTAGGGCATTAAGATCTCCCAGCATGCCCCCATGCTCAGAAGTCATGCTGAATTGAAACACCATGCTCCTAGAGAAAAATCCAGGGTTTCTGTAATGCTTGAACAACTGCACACTGTAAGTTCTTGGCTCAAAAGGCAGTGCTTTTGCTGTGCAGGACACCCATGCTAAAGTACAGGCAGGAGGTTGGTATTGTCCCTGCCTAGGAACAGTATTTTACTACATTGAAAAAGACACTGGTTAGATAATGAATACAAATGAGATGTTAGATGTGCTAAACCATGCAAATGAAAAAGGTACTTTCACAGTCTTTTCAATTTTGTGACCATTTTTTTATCAGGCTTAAAATACTTCCCTCTCTCTCTAGGTCACAGGCAGTGGGACAGTTTCCACTGTCTGGCTCGTGTATGTTGCCAAATTTCACACAGGCCTTCAGGAGCTGCATGTTTCAGGGTTTACATCCTTTTACACACAGCAAAGTTAAAATTTGATGGGCTTTAGTCCTCATTATTTGTATGTTTGATGTCTAGACAGCTCAATTCAAAAGTTCACACTACATAACAAAAGTGAATTATTTAAGTATAAGTTTATTAATAATCTTGTTAATTACTGATGCATTGTTTTCACATACTCTGGCTAAACATTACTAGTCCCCACTGTACATAATGAAATAAAAATTCAGTTGGATTCTTTGACTAGTATGTTAAAAATATACAGTCCAGTTATACTTTTCTATATAACCTGACAGCTTTGTACAAATTAGTCCAAATAAATGTATTACATTAAAAACCACCCATCAATATTAGCATGCCATACTGAGGTTATGAAAGCTAGAAGTACAAAAATCTCATGTTTACTGCTACCCCCACCTGAATGGTCAAAATACAGTTATCTTCTTAGTGTAAATGTGTTCTAGTACTGAAAAAGGGCTTGAAGATGGATGAGTTTATCATGATGTTGATTAAAAAAAATAACCTGACATTCTCAAGTCTAGAATTCTATCCAGTGTCCACAGCCAGCACATTCTCAACAAGTTCATGCAGATGTAGCAAACAGGGAACATGACATTTGGTTATTTGCAAGCTTTGGAATGCATGGAGAGGATGAGATGAGGATGGCATCAGTCTGTCTGTCCCACCTGATCCAGTTCCCTCTCGGTGAAGGGACTAAGGCGCTTGTAGCCACCATAGTTTTTCTGAGTGCCATTTGCAGCTGCTGGGTTGGTATCCATAGGACAAATGTAGTCTGTTGATTCATCAAATTTCTTTTTCCTTAAATTTCCAAAATGTGAAAATCCAAGCTTCTTTGGCTAAAATAAGAAAACAACACAAGTTTTGAATAAGAAAAATAAGGCCTCTAAACATTCAAAATTCTCCCCTTTTTAATTTACTGCTATACCCTAGTCCTTCAAGTACATAGATTCTGACCTAAATACAAATTGTTTTTCGATTTGGGAGTTACAGTTGATAAATCTATTTGGATAGTATTCCTTATAAGAAAAGTCAGGAGGGAGTGCATGCTTATTTCAGAAGCTGATTTAAACAGATACAAATTAAATACTTGGCTATCTTGAATTAAGGAAAAAAACCCAACCTAATACTCCTAAAACCGACCTCTCCCTGGCCATGTTTGTCCCTTATTTTCTTTATGAGCTGGGAGGAGTGTGAAATGGTGAAATCCCTGTGAGAGCAGTACCCACCCGGACTTTGGCAGTGGTGGTCAGAGGTGCATAGGCTGCTGACTCTGTTATCTCTCTCCGTTCCTGCTGTGCCTCAGGCCCAATCAATAGGTTGAAGTTGGTTGTGAGGTGGCGCCTCAGCAGGGTCTTCTGGGGGGGGATGTTCAGCAGCATGGCCAGCGTGTCACCCGTGAAGCGAGGCTCAAGAATCTGTGCAAAAACAGCACGGTAGTTATTTTTGGAATAGTAAAATAGTAAATTTCTATTTCTCCTCCTTACTAGGATACCTGTCTACATGAGACCTTTGATAACTACCGTGCACTGTGACACTTCCCAGGGTTTGCATGGGAAACACAGGAAAATAGGCACCAAGAACTGCAGAGCATGATCAGGCAAATGCCTATTTACAGTTGTCCTCAATCCTTACATTTGTGTAGATTGAACAAGCTTTGGCTTTGGAAGTTTTTGCTTTCCTCAGAGTATAAATGTAATCTCATAATATTTTTTTTTTCTATTTCTCTTTTGCAAAAATTATACACCACTAGAATTATGGTAAAGTCAAGAGTTCTGAAATACCAATAGGCTGTAAATAATTCTAAATGTTTAGAATGAAAAAAACCACAACTTTCTAGGACTGCCAGGAGTTCAGGGTAGTTATTTACCAGGGCTCAGAATTCAAAGAAACACTCAACAATGCCCTGTCAACAAATAACTTTACCATGTCCTCCTGTTAAACATTCATGAAAAGCTCAGCTATGGTTAGAAAAAATGTTTTGGCAGTTATTCTTTCAATTTAGTTTTCCTTTGTAAAATGAAAATGCAGGACCTGATCAGGCTGTCGTAGTGCAGACAGGCATTTCCTCCTGCTTGACGAACACCAGAGAAGGGTGTTTTTGTATTACAGTCTGTCCCTCTGCAGTAGCTAGGTAGTAAAATGTGAAGTTCTTACAATCAGACCGCCGTGCACGCCGCTCCCCCGGAGGTTTGGTGCATATTCTGCCAGGTCCACTGACCGCAGCCATTCCATCACCCTGTGATTGGACCACTGAACTACTTCAGATGGTGAAACATTCTGTTGAAAGGAGCCAGGAAAGACAATGTCACTGCATGTTCACAGTGTGCATCCTCACTTCCTCCGGGAAGTGTATTTTCCCTGATTCTAAGGTGCTGATTCTGTCCTAAACCTCTTTCGGACACCCCCTGAGGAGACAGCAGGCATAATCTAGTACAGATGAGCCCCCTGCAGCAAGCAGTTAACAGCAGAGATGACAGATGCTGTGTACAAAAAGGAACATTCTGAGAACAGTGTTACTGACAGTCTTTACTACTAAAAGAATAAGCTATGCTAACCAGGTAGGGCAAAATCCCTACAGTCTTTGGGAGTTAAAAATTAGGCCAGGAAAAGAAAAAAACCCCATCATTCTACATTATTCTCTCCTTTAAACTAATCAAAAAAATTCTAAAGGGAGATGCATGAGATTCAAGTAGTAAGTGGCTCAAGCACTTAAGGACTGAGTAGATGTTTATTATCACTGAGTACATGTTACATTCCAGAGCTGGCAAGCAGCAGATTGACTGGTTTAGACAGAATTCCCTAGTGGTAGTGATTCTGTTCTATCATTGTACACTGCTCAACGTGGCTAGAATCTGTCCTTTGGCTAGAATCAGGTAATTAGTGCTTATTTATTAAACATAATTTTACCTCCTCAACTGGTCTCCTGCGTAGACAGTGGGGGTTAAAACCGTTGACATGCAGCACATGAATGGCACATTTAATACTCAGATGATGCAGCTGACTGGTGACTTTCAGAAAGAGAAGGTCATTCTGTAAAAGAGAAAGCCTTGGAGGGGGCACACACCACCTACCAGAACAGGTACTTTCCCCAAGAAGAAAGATGTTAAGCTTTCCTTGTAAAAACTTGTATTTTAAAGAGGGTTTTTCTAGGGTGAGAGTTGGGGGGTTGAGCAAGACCTGGTTAAACTGCACCATAGCAGGACCTGGCTAAAAAAAAGAAAGAGAACTTGTAGAGTATTAAGTAAAATCCAGGCTCATGGATAATTTGAAATACTTGGCCTGTTTGTGAGTGGGCCAGGCTCCTGCTGTGGGAGGACCACTGCAGCTGGCAGCCTACCCATGGAGCAGCAGGGACAGTGCACCTGTAACAAAGGCTGGTGAAGCAGCATGGACAGGGCTGTACTATAGATAACAGCTAAATTAGACATTTTTTTTTTCATGGTACAGTTAACAAAAACAAATAATTATCCAAACCTGGGCAGGGAAACTAAGAAAACACAGGGGCCATGTATAGTACATGTGGTCAGACCTGTACAAATAACCTGATTAGCTGCTCAGCTTTAGTTTATTGGGTATTGTTGCTGACAGATACAGAAACTGTGTGTAAAATAGGTCATTTGACCTTTAAAAGACTTTGCAGAAGCTGTAACATATCCTGTGACTTATTTCATGTACCTCAGGAAAAGTAATCATGCACTAGGCAACACCAATGAGTTACTACTGGCACTGTTTCTGTTTTGGCAAAAAAACCCCCAACCTTTAACTGCTCCCATTCAAAGGAAAATTGTAAAATTCTTTTCTTCTTTTGAAGTTAAATTTTTTTAAGCTGAGGAAAAAGGATTTTAGCTTACCACAGTTAAGTACTGCAACATTCTCCCATCAACTCTGGATTCATGAAACTGGTCTTTGTACTGAGGTAAACCAATATCATCAAGCCATCCTGCAGGTACAAGAACAACAGTGTACCCAAATCCGTATCAGTGAGAATGAAGCACTCACAGAGCTTATTCTACCTGGTCACCTCTTCAGCCTCTTACCGGAAGCCTAAAAGCAATTCCCACCCAACAGCTTTGTGTGGAAGACTCCTGTGATATTTCACATACTGGGTGTGTACCTGCTGCAGCATAATGTAGCTCTTGCCCCAGTTAGTTTCCTGTATCTGGGTGGCAGGGATCCCCTTGAAAGATCCTACTCTACATCTGGCTCTTTGGATGTCAAGAACATCACAAGAATCCTCATAGTTCTACTCTGCTGAAACTTGGTGCTCTAAAAGATGTAACTGCTTAAGTCAGCCTATGTTGGGCAGCCCCCCCATAGCATGGGGGCAATTATTTTCCAAACAATTCCATCACAGCTCAAACACTTACGTGTCACCCAGATATGATCCAGTTGTGCAGACTTCTCGTCTTGTTTGCTGTTTATCGATTTAATGGCCAAAACTAATTTCTTTCTGTGCAGTGGGTGCTTTATTCCCATTTCCTGCAACAAAAACAAACACTTTTGCCTTGGCTCTGGCTCTTCTAATCTCAGTAGGGAGCTACAAAAACAGATACTGTATTTCAGAAAGGTAAAACTGCCAATTGTTTGATTGCCTGGTTGTACAGAATCACAGATGCAGTTGCCTGAGGAGAGCAGTCACACATTATTACCTTCTCCATGTCCTGAGGTGTGGCAGTTAACAGCGTATGGCCTGAAGTCACCCACTGCCGTGCAAAAATGACATACTGGCCAAGACCAAAGTCCTCGAGCCAGTTACAAACTCTTTCAGTGCTCCACTGAGCAAAGGGAGCATTGTAGTCACTGAAAGTACAAGAAAAGAATTGTGGTTATCATCAGAAAGCTGGTTGTGTAGAGAGGCAGCAGCCCTGCAGTGACAAAAGCCAGGAGCAGCTCTTGCCAAATGTGCTGCAGCTGTGACCCTGTGCTCAGCCCCAGCTTGTTCACCACGGTGGGGAGAAGTGAGATTTTTCCCATTTTCTGCTTAAAAAAAACCTGCTGAATCACTTTGCTGATACTCCTATGGGAGATCATGGAATCATAGAATGTCTTAGGCTGGAAGAGACCTCCAAACTAAATCTTGCCATTCCCCAGACTCTTCTCCAGGCTGAACAGCCCCAACGCTCTCAGCCTGTCTTTATAAGAGACATGCTCCATTCCCTTGATCATTTTTGGTGGCCCTGGACACACTCCCAACAGGTCCACATCCTTCTTGTGCTGGGGGCTCCAGAGCTGGACACAATACTCTAGGTGAGGTCTCACCAGGGCAGAGCAGAGAGGCAGGATCACCTCTCCTGATCTGCTGGCCCCAGTTCTTCTGATGCAGCCCAGGATGATGTGTTTTTCTGGGCTGCCAGTGCACACTGGTGGCTTGTGCCTAGTTTTTCATCCACCAGCAACCCCAACTCCCTTTCCACAGGACTGCTTTCCAGTATATCCTCTCCCAGCCTATACAGATACTGCTGGTTCCAGTTGAGGAATTCTGTGTGTAATCAAGTACATTGGGAAAAAGGTATTTCACAAGTGGAGGGCTGGGCTGTTCAGCAGCTGTAACAGTTCTGTGTAAGGGGCTGTGCAAGGTAAAGAAGGAACCATTACCTCTTCTGGCCTTTGGTGTCCTTTGACCTGGATAACCGAGGCCCAGCTGTTGCACGGAGACCTCCCCTTCGGAACTCTGCCAGACCCAGGTCGTCTGCAGGGAAGTTACCTGACTGAGTTCTTCTTATTCTTGCAAGACAAGAGTGCCATGATAGTACTATTAGCTTACAACAGAGAACAGCAGTTTCACATAGTGACAACTAGAAGCTGGATGAATCTGCCTGTAAACCAAAACTTTCTAATTCAGATGGTAGCTGAAGAAGTTCCAGGCAAAAGCTGTCTAGGAAAGAAAAAAAAAACCATCTCTGCCAGGCAGCCATAACCCTTCAGCCCAGCTAAGAATGCACTGGAGGCCAGAGCTGCAAACACCTGCTGTCCTGAAGCAGATAAAGTGAACACCATAAAACTCAGAATCACAGAAGGGGGGGGTTGGAAGGGACCTCTAAAGATCACTGAGTCCAATGCCCCTGCCAGAGCAGGACTTGGTCCCCCTGCTTTTTATTTCTTCTCATTTTTTTTAACCTGTATCTTCTGTAATGAACAACTAACTACCATTTCATTTTTCATAACTAATGAAATCACTGCCATTCTAAACTATTAGCATGAAGATGACAGCAGAGTGTCTTAATTCTTCCAACAGCATGAAACTGTGAACACTACCACCCATTTTTCTACACCCATGTGTACAGACACCCCACACAATCACAGAGCTGCAGTCTCTCCTGTTCCTGATTTGTACTTTACTGTTGCTGTAGACATTGTAGATTTTGCCAAGCACTGGATTAATTGTGTCAAAATGCTTTGACAAGGAACTGAAACAAAAAAATGACCTTACTTTCCCCAGATTTTCTTGATCCCTTTTGGACTCTTTCTGTTTTCTGGAGACAGCGGACCCGACTCTGTTCCCGAAGAGAGAGGTGAAAGGTCATCTGAGACCACTGCTCCATCCAGATTCTCTGTTTCTCCTGGATTAACAACAGCAGTATGGTCACATTTTATACTCATTATTAACAAAGTTGTTATTTCTGGGAGAATAATGTTTAAATGCAGAAGATAATAAAAATGTAAAGATATCTATAAAATTGTTCTTGCGTTAAAAACCATGCTCAGAAGATAAAAAAAACACAGTAGGTGTACATTTGATACAAAATAGAGAGTAATAAAACACTGGGTAAAATAGCATTGTTACTTCAGTCACTTGTATTTAAAGACATTATTTTAATTAATTTAAGGTCAATACTGAAGCAGATTCTTTAGACTTTGCCTATTCTTAGCACTGTAACTCCATCAAAATCAGTGGGAATTTTTTGGTTGAATTCAGTGAAAACAGAATTAAGCCAGGAATAAGTATCTTAAAAAGAAATCCCATCTGAAGGCTATCCAGCAAAAGCTGTTACTCCATTTCAGTACTGCACTTAAGGAATTCAATCTGGATGGTCCACTTGGTATTAGTATTTTATAGAGAAAAAGAGAGGGGAAAAAGAAAGGAAGAAAGTAAGCAGCAAAAATTCATGTTAAAGTTGCATCTTGTTCGGATACAGTACCTAGCACTGGTGCACTGACACTCCTGATGTGATCTTCAGTCATCCCAAGAAGCAGAAAGCCAGATGAGGAAGCAAAGAAGATATAAAACACCAGCAAAATAAAGTTACAGAAGAGCAAAGTAGTAAGCTAAGCGTCAAAAGCAGAAACAAAAAAAGAAAAGCTGCAGTTTTGGTTGACATGAAAGTGACTGCAGTGGTGTGCACCAACCCCAGGAGGTCTGCACAGCTCATCTGCACTAGACAAGGATGGCATTTTCCTTTGTCTTTTAAAATACCCTATTCTTAGACAACCTGAACACATTAGGCTTATACTACAGAGCTCCACAGAGCCTGCAGCATATCTGAAATCACAGAACCATAGATTTTCTTAGGCTGGAAGGGGCCTCCAGAGGTCATCCAGTCCAATCCCCCTACACATGTAGGAACATTGCCTCAGCAAGCCTGACCCTGAATGACTCCAGAGAGGGGGGCCTCCACACCCCTCCCTGGGCAGCCCATTCCAGTGATCCACCACCCTCACACTGAAGAACTTTTTTCTAGTATGCAACCTAAATCTCTCCTTTCCCAGCTTAAACCCATTATTCCCTGTCCTGTCATTACAAACACTTTCAAGACCTTTCCCTGCCTTCTTGTAGCCACCTTCAGGTACTGGAAGGTCAAAATAAGGTCCCTCCAGAGCCTTCTACAGGCTGAACAGCCCAAACTCTCTCAGCTGTCTTCATACAAGAGATGCTCAATTCCATTGACCACTTTGTTGGCCCTCAATGAAGCAATGTCTAGGATTACATCAAGTTCCTCTCAACTACAGAGCTAGAGGTATAATGAATTTATTACATGTGCAAGAAAAAGCCAACCTGTATTAAAAAAATTCTGTTAAAACAAAACCACAAAGCACCACAAAAACAACAACAAACCTAAACAACCCACAGCCTACTGATATCTTGAAACTACAGTAGGTAGTAGGTTGTTTTGTTTTATTTCATACATCAATCCTATGTACTTTTTTTGAGGTACCTGGCCCTGTGTTTTTGTTTTCTTGCTTGGTTTTTAAGAAAACATATCAGCAAGCTCAGGGGAGCATGGGAAGTATGTCTGGAAAAAGTACTGCTAATTCATATTGTAAATATGTTTGTGTCTATAGAAGTTCCAAATTTTAGTCTGGGGAAAAGACCTTTTTGCTACCTGAAGCGAGGCTGTAGTGAGAATGGGGCTGGTCTCACTGGTGACAGGACAAGGGGAAATGGCCTCCAGTTGTACCAAGGGAGGTTTAGGTTGGATAGCAGGAAGAACTTCTTTCCAGAAAGGCTTGTTAAGCCCTGGAACAGGCTCCCCAGGGGAGTGGTTGAGTCACCATCCCTGAATGGGTTTAGGAATCATTTGGATGTGGTGCTCAGGACATGGTTTAGCAGTGTGTTGTTAGAGTAGTGGGGTTAGGTTGAGGTTGGACTTGATGATCTTGAAGGTTCAATGATGTCAGCAAATCATATCATCACATCAACAGAAAAGAACAGCACAATTTCACACCATCCTTTGCTCTCACTAAGCTACAGTGGAATATGTTTGGCACGTTGTTAAATAAAAGCAGACCCTTCCTTCACTGAATGATGTGCTAATGCCCTGCTCTAGCACAGCACAGATGATATCCCATGCTCTGTCCCACCCCTCAGGAAGCTGCTCTCCCCCAGGAGAGGTGTGGATACCTACTGAAGCCCAGGGTGCTGCTCTCCTCATTCTCCGTCACGCCACAGCCCTCAGCTGAAGTGTTTGTTCCCTGTTCTCCGTTCTGGAAGGGTTGAGGCAGCTTTCCTGGCAAGGTCTGATACTTGCTGCCTTTCACAAGTGGCTTGCTCTGGATTGTTTTGTTTTTTAAAAAAGAAAAAAATAAAATAAATAAATACAAAATCAAATCACTCAGCATTTGCAATCCAGTACACAGTATTTTAAAATCTTAGAAAAAGTATTTAAAAATTCCTGCTTACAGAGAATTCCCTTTAAATCCAATAGTAAGCTTTTCCACCTAAGACAGAGCCTCCTCTTCCCTCATCCCCACCCACCTCAGCCAGACTACATTATATTAACATATATTTCATATAGTATGGGTTTGTCAAGATTTTTTCTGGCTGGCTTGCTTTCCTCTGGGACCTTGGCACTAAATAATAATTTGGCCCTTCTAAGGTCAACTTTTGCCAGTGCCAGAAACACATTTAGTTATTTCTCAGCCCATTCTTTCCCCTGTCATTTTTTTTCTCCTTTTTCAGCAGGCCATCTATGTTTCTGCCTCACAGATTTATCTTGCTGGAGGTTAAGCCAAAAATACTTGTAGAACTCAAATTCTGTCAAATGTATTTGCCCACCACCATTAATAACAGTAAAAGAATCAACAAGTCATGGTACAGAAATTTAGCTTTTGTAAGAATCAGCATCTTCTAGTCAACATGACATTATGTTTAAAAAAACCCAACCCAAAACTTAGGGCTATACAGAGTTAAATATATAATTGCCAATTCTGTTAGAGAACCTAAGCACCAAGTATACTCCAGATGCATGCTGGGGGAAGCATGGACTGAGCTGTGTTGCAGTGATAGTCTGAAGGGCTGCTGGCTCTCCAGCTTTTGTCCACATCAGGCTACTAAGCATCTCCCACCTGCTTGCCTGCAGCTCTGCTACACATCCACAGTGTCACTAGCATCAGTGGGGGGACTTATGCTAGAAGGACCTTGATCACAGCCTCAAAGTCTGTGTGTTCTGTATGGAAAGGGAACTGGTCTGTGGGCTGTGCTAGCAATAGAGCTTCTATTAGAGCCTGTGTATAAATCTGATCATTCTGGGCCTTAATGATCCTTTTCCAGCCCGGGAATATGTTTCCCAGAGGAACCTGTCTCTAGGTTTGGAAGTGGCATCTGAGACTCCTGCAATACCGACCCGAGATGGAGAGATGGAGAGGTCACTTGGGACTAAAGCCTGTATCCCACGAGTGCCAAAGCTTTAGAGTGTAGAGGCTTCCCAGAGAAGCTGGGAACCTGCAACTCCTGCTGCCATCAGTGGGAGTGCTGCACCTTCAGTGTGTGCTTCCCCTGAACTCACGTTGGTGAATGTTTCAGAATCAGAAAGAGATTATGTGGGAAAACTGGACTGAAAATACATAAACTATATATAGTATGCAGAAACATACAGTGTGCTCCTATTTGGTGACCCCATTCTAACAGAATAGTTCTAAAACATTTAAAACATCCAGTGACAGGATAGCTACATGAAAAATTCAGCAAGATAACCCACTGGTTTAGCTGTTCTTATTTCAAGGCCAAGAGGAGTATGTGAACTGCAGCCCAGATTCCTCAGCTCCTCAACCCATGGCAGCTGCAGGAGAATGTCCCGACTTGCACCAAAACTCACTGAGTAGAGCAATTGCTTATTACATGAGCACTGCACTTTTGAATCCAACTGATTGCAGCTTATAAAAACTTATAGTTAAAAATTTCCATCTCGGATTCTTACCCCTGTTCTGAGTTTGTCAGTACTGGAACAACACAAACAATGTAAGAGAAAACACACAAGGAAACCACAGCCAAAGTGTCACAGCCCAAGTGTCACAGCATGTCACGACAGATCAACATGAAGAGTTTACACTGAATATACCTCTTGTTCTACAACAGGCTGTGCTGGTTTTCCGTCTACAGACTACGGAGTTGCAAGGAGGGTAATTTCAATGTTGATGGAAAAAAGCAACAGACAAATGTTAGTATTGACATACATACACAGAACATACACAGTAGTGATGCTATTTAATGCATGGACAATATACTATGAGGTCTGTTCTCTCTTCATTTCTTTTCAATGAAATATTTAATACCAAATGTATCTGTCTAAACCACTTTCTGTTGTAATCACGAGGAATTTTTCTATTTTCAGACTTACTTTAAACTGGAACATAACAGTTTAACAAATAAAACAATATAAAAATGACCAATGTAAAAAAAACCCAAACAACAAAAAACAAACAACATACACAATACTGTATGTATCCAGCAGAAACCATAATAGAAATGAAGTGATAAAAACACCAGCACAGCTCTAGTTCATTCTATTATTCTTGCTGGGTGTCATTGGAATTTGAGTTGCGTGCAAGTTAGAATAGCAGATTTACATTCTAAATCTGTATGTCCAGCCTTATCACATCATAACATAGAGGCAAATTAAGGGTTTTTTTTCAATTAAGACAGGAATATAATTTAAAAGGTAAGAAAAGAAAACAGGCCTTCATAAATTCCACATGGAATGACATGTTAGTTCCAAACTGATTTGTCACATATACAGCCATGATCAAACGAGTGACAGATGTCAGAGATGCTGTTTGGTAACTGTCACCTCCAGGGATTGCAGAAAAACATAAGAAAATCTAAAGAACTGGAGCATTCAGATGACTTGTATCCATGTTAAATGGCCCTGCTGGGCGTGGGTAATCTACTGTTGAGCCCAGTTTGAACAGAGTCAGTGACAGTCTCACAAAGCATAATTACAAGTGTAAAGAAGCTGAGTGTGCATAATGACAAAAGAGGCCTCTGGACCATAATGCAGGGAGACTTTGCAACTTGGAGTCTTTATTCTGGAATGGGATGAAGCTTTTGAAAGAACAACAGTGCTCCTGTTGTTTGAACTAAGGCAGCATCATCGCCTTCTTCAGGAATGCCACTGAGATCAGAAACTGAAGTTCTGGAGAGAGACTGCAATTTACATGCAGACATTCAAAAAGGAATTCTCTGTGGAACTCTGTCCTGGGGTTTAATTACTTTCAGGATTTGGTCTGGATGATTGGGTAGTGAGGTGGATTGGGAACTGGTTGAAGGCTAGAAGGCAGAGTTGTGGACAACAGGACAGAGTCTAGTTGGAGGCATGTATCTAGTGGAGTTCT
The DNA here is from genome assembly GCA_024611195.1 of Ceyx melanurus. Taxonomy (NCBI): domain Eukaryota; kingdom Metazoa; phylum Chordata; class Aves; order Coraciiformes; family Alcedinidae; genus Ceyx; species Ceyx melanurus. The sequence continues at coordinate 22,634 of JANHGL010006881.1, forward strand.
TCAATGGTCAGTACTGGGACCAGCACTATTCAATATATTCATCAATGACCTGGATGAGGATACAGAGTGCACTGCAAGTTCACTGATGACACCAAACTGGAGTGGATGACACTGTGGAAAGCTGTGCTGCTATCCAGAGAGACCTGGACAGGTTGGAGAGTTGGGCTGGAGAAATTTAATGCAATACAACAAGGGCAAGTGTAGAGTCTGGCATCTGGGCAAGAACAACCCCAGGTACCAGTACAGGTTGGGGACTGACCTGTTGCAGAGCAGGGTAGGGGAAGGGGACCTGGAGTCCTGGTGGGCAGCAGGGTGACCATGAGCCAGCAACAGGCCCTTGTGGCCAGGAGGGCCAATGGCATCCTGGGGTGGATCAGAAGGGCTGTGGTTAATAGGTCCAGAGAGGTTCTCCTCCCCCTCTACTCTGCCCTGGTGAGGCCACATCTGGAATATTGTATCCAGTTCTGGATCCCCCAGTTCGAGGAGGACAGGGAACTGCTGGAGAGAGTCCAGTGCAGAGCCACAGAGATGCTGAAGGGAGTGGAACATCTCCCTGCTGAGGCTGAGGGATCTGGGGCTCTTTGGCTGGGAGAAGAGGAGACTGAGGGGGGGACCTCATTAATGTTTATAAAGATGTAAAGGGTGAGTGTCAGGAGCATGGAGCCAGGCTCTGCTCAGGGTCACCCAATGACTGGACAAGGGGCAAGGAGTGCAGCTGGAACAGAGGAGGTTCCGTGGAAACACAAGGAAAAACTTTCACATTGAGGGTGCCAGAGCCTGGAACAGGCTGCCCGGTGGGGTTGTGGAGTCTCCTTCTCTGGAGACTTTCCAGACCTGCCTGGATCTGTTCCTGGGTGACCTGCCCTGGGTGACCCTGCTCTGCCAGGGGAGTTGGAATGATCATCTTTTGAGGTCCCTTCCAACCCCTAACATTCTGTGATTCTGTGATTTGCTGTCCTAACATTTTTTGTCATTTTCAAGTCAAAATTATTTTAAAAAACAGCTTTCTTGAAAGAGAATAATACAGCAGTTCAACAAAATGACTCCTCAATAACATTATTTGTTGCATTTCTTTTAAATATTAAACTTAAATTATTTCAAAAATATTTACATTTTTGTATACTTTAAGCTGGGCAATGTACACATACAGTGTTAGAGGTGGTTAGGGTTCACTATTTGTGAAACAAAAATAATATTAATACTAAACCTTTATCTTTCAAGTGTGATATTAAACACCAGAAATAGTGATTACAAATATACCAACCTTTTCCAGGGATTCACTCTGCAAGTCTTCTAAGCTATTTGACTTTTTTTTCTGGGGAACCCTTAAGGTGATGACAGGCATAAAAACAAAAGTTAATAGAACTTAGTATGTTTGCATATGTCACAAGTGTATCATATGACACTGTATATGTCACAATGTCTGCATGTAACAGATAATTCAGAATGAGGATATTAATTTCTTGTATTTTTAGACTAAACTCATAGTACTGAAGTGCAAGAGATGCAGTCAGAAACAGCAACAAATCATCTTTGATCAACAAAGAAAGGCAACAAGATGGAAGGTACAATACATATATCCACAGATGACTTTTTAGAAGCAAAAGCTGCCAGTACTAATTCTCTGAACAATCTGCAATTGCAGACTTTAAAATTGCAATTTTAAAATTGAAAAAGCCAGAATTATACAAAAATTCTTGCTTTATGTTACACACTTCAATAATTCAATTAATTCTTACCTATTCATGATTTCCAAAGATTCTTCCTGTGGAGAGGTTAAATGAGCTGAAGATACTGGAATGCTTCCACTTTAAATTAGAATACAATATACTGGTTTAAGTACTACAACAGATATATCTTCTGATATATAAAAGTGCTAATTTATTCCTGTAATTGAAACCTTATGCAATTAAACATTGCAAACCCTGGGGCAAGCACTTCTTTCAGGGCTTCCCAAGAGTCCTTGCACAGCCAAGAACAGGCAAGACAAGATGCCAACAAACAGAATAAGTAATACAAATTTAGGGCAAATCACACAAAAAACCCCAAACAAACAAGAAACAAAGGTACAGAGGTCTTGCCTGATTTCCATGGCTTTGTGTGGCACTGGTGACAATTCTCCTGAAGAGCCCTAAGTAAAATATAAGAATTTCAACCATGTAACTGTAGTTCCTGATTCTGAATCTAGATCTGCCCATACCAAAAAGTTCAGCCAGGGCCAAACCCTCATCTACATTAATGTAGCTACCACACAAAACCAACACTAACAAGTAAAATAGACAGCAGAACTTGCTTCTAAAAGATCTTTACTAAGTACCTCTGATTTATAGAATTCTCCTGGAGGATTAGTCAAAAGATTCCACTTCCTTATAGTTGCCTCAAGCTCCTCTTCAATGCCACCAGAGACAGAAGATCCTGCAAGCATTAAGGATTAGAGTTAGGAACAGAGAGAAAAACAAGCCAAAAAACCCCAACATTTTGGACCATATCAGACAGTCTAAATACTTCTGTTTCTAAATGCCACTTCAGCCTTCATCTGATGAATGTAGCTTACCAGCCTCTCTGCTTCCCACCCCTCCTTTGGGTGCTTACTTCAAGCAATTTATTTTAGAGCAACAAATCTACACTTCTGGTGATAACCGTGCTCTGCTGAGAGTAGCTGAGCTGCTTCTGAGGCAGCTTCTAATTCATAGTGGGATGTTCTGAGGCAAGTTCAAGTTGGTGCCATTTTCCCACAGCGTATCATTTCATGGGTAGTGTGCACATTTGCCATCTGCTGTATCACAGTGCAGTGCAAGGATGAGCATGGCAAACATGCTCCATGTTTTTCTGGACATCCCAGACCAAAACAATACTGAAAATCCATTTTCATTATTTAGTATGATTTTTATTCCTACGTTGTCAAAGCAGCAAGGTGAAATCAGGGTATAAATATTTAGTGCTTATCAACCTTGCAGAGTATTTTGGATATGACATTTTTTTTCTGGAGCTCTCCTCTGCAGAGGGCTGCAAACTGGATGTGTAAGGTCTGCTGTGCCATGATGGAGAAATTCAAGTGAAACTTCTGGCTGCTGCAACACAGCCCTTCAGCCAGCACAAGAGAGCTACCTGCAGATGATTTCAGGAAGCTCCTTTATATTTAACTCAACTGTCAGTGTCTGCCTTACTGTAATCCAAGAGAGATTTATGCTACCTATAGCCAAGAGTCAGGAATCCTGTCAACATGATTTATAAATTGCCTTAAGCAGAAATAAGAAACACCACACTGTCATAGAAATCATAGAGATCATAGAAATGTCTGGGTTGAAAGGGACCTCCTAGAGGTCATCTAGTCCAACCCCACCCTGTGTTTCTGTCAAGTATTATTTGAGGTGGTTACCAGAGACAGAAGACTTCACCCTTGTTTTTTTAATTATTATTTTTTTAAACTGCTTACAGCATAGAAAATCAAAAGGCAATCTCCACAAATGAGAAGCAATAACACAAACCTCATTAAGACACATGGTGGTTCTCTCTATGTCTGAAAGAGTGCATGCTTACTCTAACATAGCACTTTGCACAGCACTCCAACGTGACACAAATATATATTACCATACATGTATATTAAAAAGGACAACAGATGGGACTTGTAGCACAGGCAGATTGAGGAAATTAGTCACAAGACATTTTACCTTGAGCTGCAATCATTATTTCTTTAACCCTCCTGTACTGGCTTAGCAATAGTGTTAACTCCTCTATTCGACGGTCCTGTAAGAGACATTAAATAAAATATTTAAAATCAGAGATCTTTAACCTGCAGAAACACTGCATTGCACATTCATTTCTGTGATTTTGGTCTACTATGTCCAGAGAACAAGAATAATCTTCTCACCTTTTCTTCATTTGCAGCTAATAATGATTCCATTCCTATCTTCAGGCGTTGAACTTCTTGATCTAAAAGTGTTTTTGAGATGTTGTCAGGAAAATATACTTGCCACATTTAAGTGTAAACAATGTTTTGTGATACTCTCCTTAGGTTCTTAAGAGTAACCAAAACCATGTCAGTGGCATGGCAAAGGCACTACTGAACCAGAGTTAACTCAGAGCTTTTCAAAGGCTGAACTATTGAAAGCATCACACAACACAAACATTGGCTGTGTTTATAAAAGGCTACTTAATGCTGGTTTATACTCTAAAAGTAATGGGAAAAAAAAGAGAAAGAAACAAGCTTATTTTGCAAAAGATGAGTTTGTTTGCTGTTACATATTTAAGGAAATAATTTTAAGTATGATTGAAAATTAATTCTGTTCCACCTGAGAAAAATATTCACCAGCTTCTAAGAAGTAATTCAAGGACATTCATGAAACTTAGAAATGAAAAATAATAAAAAGTAGTTAGGAGGAAAATGTGGAATTTTTTTTCTTAAAAGATTTCAGTATGAGTAAGTTCAAATCTACACCAAGAGCTAATAGAGAACTATATCACCCCCAATTTAGCTTTACAGGACAGATGTTAATCAGGAATGATATTATCAAATCAATTAAGACACACTCTCTTAAAAATTTATAAGGTTATTAATTATCTCATCCTAACTTTGCTGAAACAAATCTTTAATTTCTTCTCTGCACACTATTCCCAGTAAATCCTCCAATAGTAACCTGTTCTAAATCAAGTGCAGATGACAATCAGAACCTGAAGTAGTTTCTGTTGTAACTGCCACTCAATGAATTCATGGTTTGACATGAAAACAGACCACTTCTTTCACAAAGACTATGAAAACCAGATGTGGCAGGCATGATGATGAGAGAAGAAAGAAAATCAATAGTGCTAAACAGCATCTTTAAAAAAAAAAAAAGTTCTACAACTAGATACTGAACAGATAATATCTAACCTACTTCCAAAAACTGTCAGCTTTTTCTTCTAGGGTTTCTGAGAAACGCACACCTTGTAACAATCAAGTGTGAAAACAGGTAAATGAATCTTGCAAACATTTCTCTTGAAAAAGAGAACACTTAGTAATGCCAGACATGCAGACACAGCCAAATCAACACCAAAGCCATCAGGCAGCAGACAAGCAACAGGAAGATTTTTTAAAAAGGCATTAAAAATCAGAGTCCTACTGATTTCTCTTTATAAATATTGGACTTCAAAGAGCACCAGTGTCGAGGTATTTTTAAGTCTGTTAAACTTTACTTTTAATCATGGAAACATTTTTTCTTCAGACTGTTTATGATTTTTTATTATTTACTGCATGGATTTAAAAAAGAAACCCAGATCCTTCCCCTCCAAGAAAGGAAACTCAGTTAAAGACATCTTTCCAGGTATGATATGGGGCTTACATATGTACAAATAAAAAGATTTAAATGGTTCACCTTGACAATGTCCCTTTGAAGTACAAATATTTGATTTGTTAACCTCAGACTTTCATTTTTTTCCTGAAGTGAAATCTTACTAAATAGGGCAAGTAGCTGACTCCTTGCTGCAAGCAACGAAAGCAATGTCTCATGTAGATTACAATTAGACAGCTAAATCTAAACAAACATTTTATTATTGCTGCAGTATGCATCTGAGTTATAATTTGTGTGAAAGGAACAGAGGTAAAGCCAAAAGGGAATTGCGAGGCTTACGTTTTTCTTTTAGCCTTCTCCTATAAACTTCCTCTACGGTGGTAAATGGTGAGAGTCAAATAAAGTATGTAGAAAAAGCAGATATTAGATACATTTTACAATTGAATTAGAATATGCATTCTAGCACAGTACATGTATACTGACATTATTTTTCAACTTTGAGAAGACCACCTACAAATCTGATAATAATTTGCAGAATTATTAATACTGCTGCATACTATTTCCATTCAAACATGGTCCAAGTGGTTTACTTAAATGCAGCCAAAAGAATCTGTTCAGGGTTTGATTCTTCTTCCATCTTCTCCCCCCAGGACAGTTTCACCCATCTTTAGCATCAACAGAATCAGACACACAGAAGTTGAAAGTTGCTGAGCTCTTGATCATTGTCATATCACTAACTTTCCTTTGAAATACCATACATTATTTGGGAATGTTATAGAAAATACAAAATCAGTTAGTAGAAGAGTTCCTCTACAAAGCACTGCTGTTAGACAAACTAACTTTCCAGTTACACATGCAACTTTCTCCATGCCCAGGCTCTGCAGTGGAGCAAAAGCAGCAACAAGGATGTTAATCACTTCTTTGCAATAAACAGTAGTCAAAATACAGAGTCTTCTAGAAAAGAACCTTAACGAAAGAAGGTTCTTGGTATGCCCTAAAAAAGAGGTAGCAGAGCACCTGAAGAGTCACACCTCACTGCTACAAGGTGGTTTCTGGAAGTGTTAGTTAACCCTCATGAAAGAAGTTAGTGCAGCTGAGCTGATGCACTGCAGTAAACCACAGACAGGTTCTGCAGTAGAGTCAGGACAGAAGAGACAGGTCAGCAGTATCACATTGCTCACACACAGCCCAGCAATGGACAGGAGCTCCAAGGAGTCAATGTTTCAGAGAACTGTGACAAGACCAAAAGCTAAAGAACTGGGTTTATTTGCCATTGACCTGCATCAATAGTTCAGATTTACAGCAGAAACCTGCAGTGTCATAAAATTACAGAGCAGCCCAGGCTGGAAGGGAACCCGAAAGACCATCTGGTCTAACCCTTCATGGAAGAGGGAGACTAAATGAGATAGAGCCTTGAAGAAAGGAAAGACATGAATCAATGCCTCTGTTTTAGATTGTCTGGGCATTTGCTTATCTTCTAATGTGACAAATTTTTTTTGCTTAAAAACATGGAAAGTTTTCACATATGTTTTGAAGGTATACACAAAAAATACATTGCACTACAATGACTCTTTTGAGTTACAATTAAAAGTCCAGTAGAAAATTTTCAGTGCCCTTAGGGTACTTATTGTAATTTGTTCTGCCTCTAAATTAAGATAGAATTTCACTCACTGGAGATCCCTATTCTACCAGAAAACAAAATAAGTTTGCACCACTTTTCTCCACAAATAAAATCTAGAAGTCCATTCCTGTATCTTCTTGCATTCCTTTGAAGGAATACTGAGCCAAGCTGCTAGCAAAGTGAAGGTAAAGTAGTGATTTGGATTTTTATTTCCCCTCCTCTTACCTCTTTCTGCCACTTCACTATGTGATGATGAGGTCCTAGACAGCTGACTTTGTAAGCGCTCTATTTCTGCATCTTTGAGAGCTAACTGCTCTTGAAGCTGGGCTATCTCAGCCTGAAAGAGAATAACAACAAATGCAGAATAATGTCACATCCTCTGTGTTTTTTCCCATGTATTAGAAGACTTCTAAAGCATTAACATTTTTTTTGATGACCTGTTCCCAATTCAGGTGGTTTCATAAACCCTGTACCAGCCTGTACAGCATTTCAGTGTCACTCCCATTCCTTTAATAGGAACTCGTTTCCTTGTTCCAATGCCATTAGCCCTCAGAGAAGAGGGGAAACTTTCAAGGGGGTAAAATTTTCAAGGATTCTCATGCTGGTCCTATAATAATGACTATTAGAGGCCAACTCCTGAGTTTTTCATGAAGATCATTAAAATATAGTTTTTAAAAGACACTGCTTTGGTGTTTTGTTGAGGGTTTTTTGTGTGCTTTTTTTAACCTATACTTATTTTACTACTTATAACTGAGAATCTATTAATGCTAGCCCTCAGCTGGAAAACAGACCTGTTCTTCCTCACATCAGATCCTACAGCAAAGAGGCCAGAAGCAAAGCATGGATAGGAGAAAAACCACACGTATGCAACACGCCGGTGTTCATTCACACTGACTGCAATTTGTGAAGCCACTGGATTTCGACAGAAGATCACAAATACAGAAGAGTTCTGTTGATGCCAAGTTTCTAATACAGTGACTCTCATCCCTTTTTCCTGTTCACTAGAAAAAATGTCAATGTGTTTTTCTAAGTCAGTAGCTTCCTTAATATTGCTTCAGCAGCCTTGAAGCCTTTGTGTGTCAACACTGCATCTTCTCCAGCAAAAGCAGACCAAACGTCTGTGCAGATAAAAAAAGGGGGGAAAAAAAACCCCAGCAAAAACCAAACAGGCAAATCACTAATGTACTAATGTGACCAGTTTAGCAAAATAAAACAGAAAAAAAAAATTAAAAACAGTCCAAAATGCAAAGCAACGTAACCCAAAGAGGGCAAACCACAGACACATTCACTGCAATACAAACGTATTTTCATGAGCAAGCAAGCAACTGGCTGGCAGGAAAACATCACTGCTCTGCCTGCAATTCCATATAGAATAGAAGAATCTGCCTTGTTCCATCTCTGAAGGACTCCTACACTCCCCAGAGACTTTTTTGTATCCAGCCATGGAAATATGCCAATTTCCCGTCTAAGAAGCTGGAGCAACAGGAAGACAAAGGCTGCAGACCTCTTATTACCAGACTGGGATTTGCCTCTCCTGGTCTATTTGATCTCATAGCTCTTCAATTCCTCCTTTCCCTTAAATGTCTCATCCCTGTCACCTCTACAATTATTTTGCTGCTTCCTCTCTCTTGCCCTGTACTTTTCTTCCTTTCTATAATCCTGCATCTTCTCTAACTCCATGGGGTTTACAATTCTTTTTATTTTCATTCTGCTTCTACGTTTTCCATAACCTTCTTCTGTCTTGGCAGCTGGCCACGCGCTGCTTGAGAAAATATTTTCCTAAAGGCTGTTCATATCCAGCACGTCAGAGAAAACATTTTCATGGATACAACAGCTACTATCTTAATAGGAAAAAAAGACACAAGAAAAGCATTTCAATAGATACCCAACAATTCTCAAAAGAAAGAGAAACTAATACCAATAATATCTGTCTGTTGTTTTGGGATGAAGCCTATTGAGTAAAAAAAATTAATAAATGGAAATGCTTTCCCATCATCCAACCACAAATCAAAAAAGTCATCAGGGATTCCAGGTCTACACAAATGGGGAAAAATGAAGTGCTTGGAGATAGAGTGGAAGAGGGCTAAAATTTCAAACTAGAAATAAAGTGCTGCTGTTTGACAGTGAGAATGTTCAACTAGAAGAAAATAATGATTGAGGAAAAGGATGAAATGTTTTAAATGCCATTTCTCTAGATTACAATCCAACAGGATTTAAGGTCAACAGAAAGGTAAGGTTTTGATATACTCTGATATACACACAGTCCAAGTAGATTATCTACTGGCATATTTTGGGCTTAATGTTTATTAAAATAAATTCATAGTAAGTGAACACAACCAGCTTTGCACATTCCTGCAGTGGGGAGAGCATATTCCCCAGAGGCATGTCACCAGTGCACAAATAAGAGACAGAAAACCTTCAGGGGCCTTTCCTCAGATCAGGTCTTCTAGAATTCTAATAGAAGTCTAAATATAGTTCCGTTTTTGTTCTTGTTTTTTTTTTCACTAAAAACTACAAAAAGATAGAAACTGCAAAGAGGGAGCAAAAGGCACAAAAGGAAGCTATAAAAACTTTAAAGCAGACAAAAGATAGTTGAAGAAAATTACTTTTTAGTAGACACTGACACAAATAAATTTTAAGAAGAGTAAATATTGATGAGAAATGGAGTGTATCAGTTTCCAGCTGAAATAAATCTGTCAGTAGTAAATGCCAAGTAGCCTGCTTACTTTAGTTGCTTTTAATTTCCACTCGTATTGATTTCTTTCATTTTCCAGCTCTTCCACTTTAATTTTGAGGTGTTTAAGTTCCTGCAGCAAACCCTGCAAAAGAAGAACAGCGACCAAAGTAAGATTTCTCTGGGAGGTGTTAATGTTTCATACTTCTGAATTACAAACCATGCACAAACCACACAGTAACAAACACCACAGCACCATGACCTAGTCTAAGAAGACACAAATATTTTGAATTGAGAGAGAAGGAATAACTTTTGCAAACTCTGAACATGAAATTATGAACACATTTCTCAGTTGTATTAAAGAAGCTGAGTCTGAGGAAGTCTCATGTGGTTCAATAAAAATGAGCCCCAGAAAATTAACAAACTGCAGTCTCAAATAACATTAACTTCTGTGGGGTTTTTTTAGTGGCTTTGTTTTGGTTTTGTTTGTCTGGGTTTTTGTTTGTTTGTTTTTTTTAGTAGGGCTTTTTTGTGTTTGGTTTTATTTGGTGTATGATTTTTTTTTTGTTTGTTCGATTTTTAAAAATTTTTGTGTGTATGTTTTGAGTTTATTTTGGTTTTGTTTTTTGTCTTTAGTTTGGTGGGTTTTTTGTTTGGTTTGTTTTTTTCTTTATTTTGTTTTGGGGTTTTTTTTGAGGAGTGGTTTTGTTCAGGGTTTTTGTTTTGTTGGGGTTTTTTTAGCCACCTCAGAAAATAAACCCAAACAACCAGTCCTAAAAGATTAGTAACCTTCATGCAAGTGACAATCCACTCCCTTAACAGATGTTTAAGCAACTTGCCAAGAAAAATAACAGACTAAAGGAGTACCTAACAAGTTACAAGCATTTAATATCAAAAAAGTGCAATCAAACAGGTCTACTCCCTTCAGCACTGATGTTTGGCACTTCTACACATCAGCTGAGTTGCTGCAGCCAAGAGCTGCAGCCAGACAGGGCTCCCAGCACTCTGCTTGTTCCTTGGAGAAAACCCTCTCAAATATCCCTTCTTCTTAATAGGACTGTATCTCATTGTTCATTCTGAAGAACAATGGTAAATCCTTGATACAGGAGCTCTGACAAGACCAAACGTCTTAAAATATGCTTAGGAAAGAAGTTTGGAAACTTAACCTGATTTTGGAAGCCTGTATAGTGTGTATATATTAAACAGCCATGCTAACATCTTGGACTAGATGAATGTTTATTTTGAATGACTCCCAGGTTAGACTCTCAGGTTATTTCTTCAATATGTTGTTTGTACTGCAGCCTAATAGTTCACTAACCAGTTCTACATAGAGGCAAACTCAGAAACAACAGCACTGTAAAAGAGACATCATACCCAAATCAGTTATTTTTGTAAAATAAACCTATCTGAAAAATGACTGAAAAATTCTCCCACATTACTTGAGTTTTAGGAATCCAAATTGTAATCAAAGAGGTGTGGCAACTAAAGCAAACTGATTTAGAAGCCAATATTCAAATGGACTTTTTTCAGGCATGCCAGTTTTTCCATCTTCAGTACATTTAAGCAGTTCCTAAAAAGTAGCTTGTAATGTGACAGTTTTAATCAAATGCAACTAGGATCTGTTCATGTAAATTAACAAAGAACAAAAGTATATGTATTGGATTTGCCATTTAAAAATTACAATAAAATTGTTTTTTTACGATGGCTCTTTTAATTCCCTTTATCATTAGAAAAGTGTAGGATGTATGAAACTATTTTTAACTGAAACTTTATTTTATACCTGTGTTAAACTTTTAAGATTTCAGGAACTAATAATCTGTGTTCAGAGGGCAGGTCAGGGTGCATCATCATGTACAGCTAGGGTGACATTATTGTGAGGAAAAGAGCAAGGTACCAAACCATGCTGCATGCTGCAGACCAGACAGACAAATCTCAACCAAGAAAGAAACAAACCAACCCAAAAATAATAATTAAAAAAAAGAACCCCAACACCACACCACCACTGCAGACCTACAAGCAAGATGAAAATAATTAAAAAACCCTGAAAGGTGATTGGGTCTTACTTATATCTGTGCTTTAGTAGCCAGACATCAAAGGTGACCAAAACGGTCCCAGTAATTGAGTGTGGGGTGTCTGAGATGGGGTTTTTTTGGTTATTTTTATGACCACCTCACTCATTGCTAATGAAAGCCAAGCAGATTAATGCCAATAATCCACAACACCACTCTGATTAGCAGAATTAAATTAGAGAAGAGGCAAAGCACAGGCTTCTGCTAAGGTGGACTTCTCGTACATCACACTGAGAACAATTCACTGATCTTGGACTAGATTGAGGGCCATTAGGTGTCAAGTCTGGTTTCCTATCTTGAGACTTTCTTTCTTGGATTCTACTATTAATTTCCAGCTGCAGTCTACACATCTGCTCCTGTAGCTCACTGATCAGGTTCACTACTGACTGAAAACACAGGAAGAAAGGAAAAAAAAAAGACAGGTGAGGGAAAAGAACGATGCAAAGAAGATATTTCTACAGTCACAACATAAAGAAATACATGAAGCACATCAAAGACTAACTCAGAAAAGACAGATGATGTATTTCCCTTTTGATAGAATATATGTGAATGGGTATAAATCTGGAATACTGCACAAAGCTACATTTTAAATAGAACTGAATTTATATTCCAGAGTAAGTAATGATTTGGACTCTAATGTGAAGATCAGCATTCAGCTGCTCATTGTTGGAAACTTATACAATCACATGAGTCACATATAAGGAAAGAATTGGAAGCTATTTTAATCTGCTGGCTCAGAGGCAAGACTTTTGCTGAAATGGGACTTAATATCATTCATTTACACAGCCAAAGCATCCTCTGGGAAGAAACTGCTAAGTGCTCAGTTGGGGCCATAACATACTCTTTCACAATTTATACACCAAATTTACTAGTAAAATAAGTCTCTTTCCAGGTTTAGCATGGGTCAGAAAAATAAGTCTATTGCCAGGCTTGCTAGCTAGGCTGTTCCTTGACATGGAGAGCCACAGACAGGAGAAATCATAGGATGCCGCAGAAGAAAATGAAATTACTTTAAAAAGCACTGATTTGCAGGCCAGGTTTTTGGATTTCACAGAATGGTAGGGGTTGGAAGGGACCTCTGGAGATCATCTAGTCCAACAACCCTGCTAGAGCAGGGTCACTTAGAGAAGAGCTGCATCAAAGCAGGTTTTAAATGTCTCCAGATTCCACCACCCCTCTGGCCATGCCAACTCCATGAAGTTCAACAAGGCCAAGTGCAAGGTCCTCCATCTGGGTTGGGGCAATCCCAAGCACTGATACAGGTTGGGCAGTGACTGGCTTGAGAGCAGCCCTGAAGCAAAGGATTTGGGCATACTGGTGCATGAGAAGCTCAACATGAGCCATCAGTGTGTTCTTGCAGCACAGAAAGCAAATCGTATCCTGGGCTGCAGCAAGAGAATCAGGTGTGATTTCAGAAACCTCCACAGCATTACAACTGCAAAAATAGAACATTATTCCACAAAAAAAACCCAAACAAACAACTAAAACGAAACAAACCCAAATTAAAATGACAAAGCCAAGATGAGACAGTCTATTTACAAGAAGCTATTCTCTTGGCCCCTCTTGTTACATATATAAATGGCACTTTAAATTTAGCCCAAGCTTTTGAAGAGACAGAGACACGTGGCATTCAGTGTGAAATTAATATCTTGGAGAGGAGGTTAGAGATGCTTGATAAACTCTTTGCTGCTAATTAAAACCCAAACTAAACCACAGCTGCACAAGATAACATGAAACGGATTTGACACATGAAAACTTGCTCATATTTAGAAAGACATCTTAATTTCCTTGATTTCCCTCCAACCCAACCAGAGACATAATTCTATAGATAAATTCCACATGACTAGAAGCAGCTGCTTTGACAAACACCAACACAAGATTAGAGTGCAAAGCAACCATGTTTTAGCTGAACTGTTCTACACAGTCAGATTTTATTTTAAACTTTTAAAAACCTGAGGTTGGACTCAGTCCTGAAGGTCTTTTCCAACCTGAACAATTCTGTGATTCTTTGATTAACAAGCTGTTTCAAATAGTTTAACTACTAAATGAATCTGTAACACAGGCACAAGGGTTAAAATCGAGGACCTTTACTTCTGATGGTAGCAAATATATCAAATCACTGTCTGCTCACCTCTGTCAGTCCTAAAGCCAGTTTTGAAAACAGCAACTGGCCAGCTGTAGTCATTGGGGAAAAATCCATTTCCCTGGCTTTGTATGAACGGGTTTGGGACTTTCAACAAGTTAGAAATCTAATCACACCTTGGGGTAGTTAATAATTCAGTGCATACTTAGCACAATGATTCTCAGCTTTTCCATCAGATTAGAATCCTTTTCCATCTCAGCAGGAACATTTCCTACATTAGCAATACAACAAAGGCTTCCAGGCCAATAAAGCTCAACTTTTCCAGCCCAGGAGGCCACACACCTTGTTGCTTTGGCAGAATTTCACAGGTCACAGCCTCACCCTCAGCACAGGCCCAGACCTATTGGGTATTTCAAAGTACTGTCAGTGTAAATGCACCCCGAAGCTTTGTTGCTTTCCTGGAGTCAGGCTGAATGTCCAGGAATCACAGAACTGCTCAGGTTGGAGAAGACCTTCAAGATCATCAAGTCCAACCTCAACCTAACCCCACTACCCTAACTCTAACAACACACTGCTAAACCATGTCCAGATCCAAATGATTCCTAAACTCATCCAGGGCTGGTGACTCAACCACTCCCCTGGGGAGCCTGTTCCAGGGCTTAACAAGCCTTTCTGGAAAGAAGTTCTTCCTGCTATCCAACCTAAACCTCCCCTGGTACAACTGGAGGCCATTTCCCCTTGTCCTGTCACCAGTGAAAAGAGACCAACCCCACTCTTGCTACAAACTCCCTTCAGGTACCTGTAGAGAGCAAAAAAAGTTCCCCTCAACCTCCTCTTCCCCAGACCAAACAGCTCCAGCCCCCTCCACCACTCCTCACAGGGTTTGTTTTCCAAACCCTTCCCCAGCCTCACTGCCCTCCTTTGGGCCTGCTCCAGCACCTCAGTGTCCTTTCTGTACTGAGGTGCCCAAAACAGAATCCAGTAGTCGAGGTGGGGCCTCACCAGTGCCCATACAGGGGCAGGATCACCTCCCTACTGCTGCTGGTCACACCATTTCTGATCCAGGCCAGGATGCCCTTGGCCTTCTGGGCCACACTGCTGGCTCGTGTTCAGATGGCTGTCAATCAATACACCAAGGCCCTTTTCTGCCAGGCAGCTCTCCAGACACTCTTCTCCAAGCCTGAAGGACTTGGGTGGCAGGACCTGACACTTAGCCCTATTGAAACTCTACAATTGGCCTCAGCCCATCAATTCAGTCTGTCCAGGTCCCTCTATAGAGCCTTCCTACCCCTCCAGCAGATCAATGCTCCCTCCCAGCTTGGTGTCATCTGTGAACTTACTGAGGGTGCTCTCAACCCCTTAATCCAGATGACTGGGAAGATGTTAAACAGGAGTGGCTTAACTACTGACCCTGGGGGGCACCACTTGTGACTGGCCACCAACTGGATTTATCTCCACTGACCACAGTGGTCAATGCAATACTTTTCAGCAGCATCATCCTGGTGCAGGACGTGTCATGGGAAGTGCTGAAGGCTGCCAACTGTGGTGATTAGCAGCTGCACAGACCTGTTTAGAGTTCCAGGTTTGGCCTTCTGTACACAACACACAGACAATTCTGGGTGAAAGAGCATAAGAAGGCCACAGATGGTAAAAACAGCAGCTGGTGCCTCTCTGGCTTGCAACTGCAGCCTGAAATTGCTCTCTAAGCTATCTTTTAATCTCTAAAGAGAACTTCAGAAGAGAAATAAGTCAAAAAGCAAGCACACCCCAAATGTATTATGTCACTGCATGTAAATGATTTGTGCATAGTTAGCAAATATTCCACTAGCAACATTACGGAGAGCCTGGATTTCAAATTCACCTAAGTGGAACATAAAGCCTTTTTTCAGTCAGCAATACAGATAAATCTTGGATCAAATAATGCCCTCTTGCCAGGTGAAACTGTCCTGACAGTTAGTCCCCTTACAGGGCCACCAAGTAGGACAACACATTGTAGTTCACATGAATTGTCCTCTTCCATCATCCCTTCCTAGCTCCTACCTGTTGCTCACAACCATGAAATGGATATTGTTCATGGGACTCCCTGTTTTATACTCTCTTAATCAAGAGGGTAAAAAAAAAAGCTTCTTTGATGTCCATATGTGAAGAGGAGTAAGGATTAGTACTGCCTCCAACGCATGTCATTCTTTTGCACTATTTATGGAAATATGCCCTGCCTCTTGTCTTTCCCTCCCAACTACCATGAATGCATTACAATCACCATGGGTGATCATTGATGTGTTTGCAGCACCCCTGACAGTACTGAAATGATGGTCTTCTCTGCCACGTAAGCAAGGAATCAGAAGAGTTCTTCTAGGCCTCACATATGGACATGTCAGTCCAGCTCTTGTGGAAAGGCAAGGGTTAAAGTGAACAACAAGTGCTTCTGGAAGGGACTTTGTGTCTCAATTAAAGTCAAACAGCAGCCACTGAAGTATAATGAGAGAGAGAAACCACATCCCAAAAATGCATAATCATATTCCTCACTGAATCCATGGGATTAATGGCACAGACTGTGCTGTGAGCACAGCAAATCCTGCTGATGTCAGCTCCAAAGCTCAGGTGTCTGATGTCTGACAGCGTTCCATAGACACAATAGGGGAAAAAACCCAAAACAAACAAGTCAATGAAATAAACTCACCTCAGCTTTGTTCTGTTTCTCTTCATATTCACTCTGTTCCTTTTCCATACCAACCAGCTTAATCTTCAGGTCTGAAACTTCAGCCATTAGATCTAATTTCTGAGTCTCTAGTGATGTTCGACTTAGCAGCTCCTGAAAGCAAAGCAGAACATTTGCTCCTGTTGTATTTGAGCACTGACAGAATGCTACACCACTTACTGGCAGACCTTAGAAAAGCAGAATTTAAACACTGAAGCAAAACGATTCTCTTATTCAAAAGTCACGCATGCTATTGCTTTGAAATGAAAATTAAAAATGCAGCAAGATTGAGTTGATTTCTGCCTGCAGTAAATGCAGGTAGAAAAAGTAACTAAAAGGAAAAAAAAGTTATGGAGTGCTTGGTAAATCTGCATGGAACAAATTTCTGTACCTCTCTTTACAGTGTATTTACTTTTTGAAACTGTGTGTTTCTCTAGATTTTACTTAATCATTTTCCCTGTTAATCACCAAAACACTGTGACCCCCTTCCCCTTTCAAGAAAAGGTGTGGCAGAGTCAATCCCTGGGCAGGACACGAACTCTGAGAACTGTGCAAAGGCTGAACAAACAGAAGCCTTCACAATGCCACATGACACACTGCAGAACAGTTGCCTACTTCCTAAAACACTCACCATGCAGAGCTACAATTCTGTATCACAATGAAGCATTCTGGAACTTTCTTATAATGTACTATTCAGTAAAGGATGTATTACAGAATGAGCACCCTTACCAAAACAGAGTACCAAAGACAAGCAACATCTCTGCAGTCCTGCTAACAGGACTTGAAAGTTTACACCACACAGTTCTTGTTAACTTTTGAAGGCTACACACTGTGAGAACAGCAGGGAACAAAAAGTGGTGTGCCCTGACTGGAACCCGAAAGACAATGTCTAATCTGACCAATGGTATAAAGGAGAAACAACTGGCCATGACTCTGGCTTGTAAAGGAGAAACATCTGGCCATGACTGTGGCTTGCATGCCTCCAGCTTGTTTTTCAGGCTGTAGAGAAAGCCATACTTTGGACAGAGTGATACCGCTGCATTTGGAAAGCATTCAATATACAAACCCTCCTTGCATCTTTCAGTTTTCAAGAAAGCCAAAGTTAAACGCTTCCAAAATTTAAGAGAATATATTATAGATATAAAACGCTTCTGTTGGCATCCCATTTTCAAAGAGAAAAAAAAGAAACCATTGAGAATTTGAAGACTTTCTGAAAAAATTCAATACCTAATTTTCCAAGTGCCTAATGAATTTTTGCAAATGTAGGTTTCTAAATGGTAATAAATTTTCATGGTAATTCGTAACTCACATTAGTGTTCTGATGGTATGAAACACCCTGGGGAATCACATCAGATTCTTCATTGAATGATATGAAAGTGACTTAAATAAATTGCTATAGTTATTCTGGATCTACACTGATGAGCAACCAGAACCCGCTCTGTCTATCACTGTTTTCTCATCTCTTCCACTTCCACAAACCATACAGTGTGTTGGAGACCACGGCTTGGAGCCAAGGAAGCCACAAGGGTTATTATAAAAATTATAAAGCTTACTTGGGATTCAAATCTGCTCTCTATGTGAATTGTTTCAGTCTGGTGGGGAATGCTGCCCAAATTAAAAATAGAACTAAAGTTGCACTGGCATGGCAAAATCAATTATCTAAGCCACCCACTATTCCCAGTACGACACCCATTCCTGCTGACACTGACAATTATATTTGTGTATGGATGGGAAAACAAGCAGAAGTGGAGCCTCATGGCTTGTAGTTTATTTTCTCTGAATGAAAAATTAAGCATTCATCAGGAAAAGATAATGTAGCGACCTTTTTAATTGAGAACCTCTTGAGACAGTCACCTAATGAAATCCCAGTAGTAGCTGCTTTCTACAGAGGTGACTGTGAGTCACAATTAGATTCACAAGTAACTTCGCTATCTGCAGAAAAAAACACTGATGTGCACAAGTTCCAGAGGCACATTTCAGTCCAAACTGGAACAGGTTCTGTACAGCTGTCAGCGTAGCAGACTTAAGACACAGATGTACACGAGAACTTTAAGATTAAGTAAGGCCAATGAACATCAAAAAGGCTAAGAGGATAAGCTGATTTTGGACCCATGGATAGACCCTACTCACTATGGAACTAAACATTTAGATTCTTTATTATGTTTTTGTTTTTTTTTTTAACTTTGACATGCTAATCCATGATACCACAGGAAGATTTCTTAATAAGGCAAGGAGACAGCATCCCTCTGGAGAGTTTTGACACAATTTCTATCCTTTGAGTGCACCATCTGGCATTAATTCCTCCCTTTTCCTATAGACACCCAACTTGCACTTAAGTTATGCAATTCCTCACTCCTCCCATTCTGAGTTCAATAGCTCCCTGTGAACAGGGTAGGCACCTGATATGAGTATGAAGACAGATGATTTTTGGTTGGTTGGTTTTGTTTTAATCAATTCCAAATTTTACAGCTTGCTCTGAAGCCAGCAAATCAAAATTTCAGCTTTGCATGAACTGGCCTAAAACTCTTGCCTTAAAATAGACAAACCAACCAACTACCCCTAGCTTGTTTTCAATAGAGCTACACTGACTTAAAACAGCTGCTGACTCCTCTTCCATCCAGAGAGTCCAACTTCTGCTTTGAAAGAAAAGTAAATGTCCCCTCTTGAAAAGGCAACATCTGGAAGCAATTATTTTCCTCTTCAAACAGATGCTCACAGTGAACAGCTCATTAAGAATGGGATCCATTTTGCTACAGAGAAATTATAGTGTGTTGCAGTGGTATGAGGCAACCCCAATTCAGCCAGAATAAATATGCAATTGCAAGAAAAGAAAATACAAATTTATGTTATTGGTTTCTTAAGAAAAAAAAAGGATAATAGAAGATGGGAAAAGTGGTAATTTGAGCTGTAGCAGCTTGAGGAGGATCTTAAAAGCTGAAATACAGAACAGAAATAGAACATATCCTAGGTCTTCTCATTCATAAACAAGATGCTTGGTTTTAATATTAAACTGTGCTAAATATAACTTGTCAAAGTTCATTTTTTGAAATTCAACTTTTAACTTTAAACATGAAGGAAAAAAGCTATTTCAGAGCAGAATAATTACAAAGTCATGCAGAATCTACAATATGCATGTACTAGACAGACCATTGAACAGCAAACTATTTCCATACAACTCTATTTTTTTAAATCCACAGGGTATACTTTTAAAAATATTTACTCACGCTTTTCAAATTCCAAATGAATCTGAAGCACATGCTATATATTTCTCTTTCACATTCTGTTGTCTTTAAAATGCATCATTCTTATAAAGCAGCTTATACAATTTAACAAAACAGAAGAAACAGTAATGCCATACACTGACTGACAAACCATCAGTAAAATTTCAGTCAAGTATGAGGAGGTAACCCCCAAAAATCCCATTTTGCACTTGTTCATTGTACAAAACACAAAGCTCAAAACTATTTCATACTCTCACCATTATTAAAATGAGAGAGAGACAGAGCAGGCAACCTACCTCGGAAGCAAGAGTCAGCAAGACCCACCACTAAGGAGGACTGCGCTGTTCATGTGCTGGGTGACAGTTCTGGTAGAAATAGGGTATTTGCTTAACCAAAACCACAGCCGAGCGCAGCGAACACGTGTAATCCCTGTGCAGTGGTGCAAGTCAGCAGCACAGCCTTCCAAGTCATTATTTGCTCGGTCGAGAGCTAAGCCCAGGGCAGGAGAGAACCTCCCGTTGCCCGGCTGGTTTGCACAGCCCAGCAGCAGCCAGCCAGCCCAGCAGCAGCCAGCCCAGCAGCAGCCAGCCCAGCAGCAGCCAGCCCAGCAGCAGCCTGGCCCGGCCAGGAGAACAGAAAGCAGCGACCCTCACCTGGGGAGACGAGGGGCGCGATGGAAGCACGCAAGGAAAACTGCAATGCCTCGCGACTGGGCAGCATGGAGCACACTTCAGAATCCCACCTAAGCCAGCTGCTGGCAAGAAAGCTGCCTGCTATGAAGAAGTGCTGAAACTCAGCTAAGATCAGATAACTTGGGAAACTGAAGTTGAAGCGGCCAGCGAAGTTCACGAGAAGCAAACAGACAGACACCAGATTTATACTGTGCAGCCAAGATGGGATCCTGCCTCCCCTAAGCATAAGCCACCTGCAAAACCAGAACAGGTACACACTGAACTGTGCTGAATTAAAAGTTCCTACTCTCACACAGCTCCTCCCTGCATTCTTTTATTCCACTGTTTTTTAAAGGCTTCTCGACAGTGCCTCACAAAAGACACTATCTGCCACACTCAGTTTCCCCTGCTCCTTGCAACCAGGCAGGCATTGGCCATAAACTGACGTGGGAGACAGAAATTCACTCCACTTTGTATTCTACCATTTCAGTTTCTACATGTACTTTTAAGATGGAAAGAGTCCTAAAGGAAGCACTTTGTACTTTTCAAGAGAATTTCCTCAGCAGAAGACACAAAAGAGTCCCCTGGATTGCTTTATGTAACAGAATTAACTTGGAAGGTGGAAAACGTGGTGAAACCACAGCTAGGACTTGGTACAGCTCAGGGACAGGAAAGGCACTGCCACACAGAGCAGCGTTTTGATTGGCAGAGCGAGCGGGACACAGCTGGATGTGACACCAGAGACCTTCAGTGGGAACGAGCGCCTGTTAAATACCCAAAATGCAGCACAGGAACTGCACGGAGGTACCAACTATTCTAACGATGACGACGGTAACAAGCGACCTTAAAAGAAGTGTGGAGGTGAAATTTGTATGTGCAGAAAAGCCAGTTTGCAAACTGGTTTAAGGCAGCTGTCAAGGCTGACAGCAGATTCCATAGCACCAACATGTTTACATTAAGCACATCTGGTACTTTCTGTTATGGGACAATTTAGGCTCCTTTATACAGCAAAAATAACTGGAACTTCCAAATTCTATTCTACATCTGTACGCAACACAAATGAAAGAGAAGTTGATAGTGAGTCGATGGGAGGCTCCCCCATGGCTACCACAGCACATGCTCAAGAATCTCTCTTCTCTCAAAAAAATGTATTTAAATACTTTCTTCCAGACAATCTTTGTAATGCCACAAGCTAACTTAGAAAAAAATTAGAAACAATTCTTCTCTAAAACTGGCTGCAATTTTACCTTTTTAACAGCTGATGTACTGAAGATGGACTGTCGTGGCATAAACTGTTTTCACAGGTTAATTCTAGGAGGTTTCTTTGTTGTGTTTTTTGTTTTGTTATTTGAAGACCTACTGATTACAGTGTCCTAAGGGGCAATTTCCACAGGGTGGCATTTCCATGCCCTTTACATATTTGATAGCAAGACAGAGATACCACTGGAAGGCAATTCAGTGGGACCAAACCAGTGTCTCGTGCCTATACATGCCTGACAAAAGCAAAAAGCCAAGTTTGATACAGAGAGCATCACATCTCGTGAAAACATCCATGTTATCAGTAACTGAGCATGCTGGGGCATCTCTGCAGCTGTTACACACGAGCCTCTTGTTTCTCAAATGCTGCTGAGCTCCATTTTCTTTGGCTGTGGTTTCATAAGCTGTTAGGTGAAAGGCACATCTCACCATTGCCCTCATGTCACACTCTGACCTTTTCTGTGAGCTTGTTTCAACTCAATCAGCAGAAAAACACAATCAGAATCACACAATGTTAGGGATGGGAAGGGGCCTTGAAAGCTCAGAGTCCAATCCCCCAGTGTTCTTGCCCAGATGCCAGACTCTACACTTGCCTTTGTTGTAGTTCATTAACATCCCTTTCTTTTAAACACCATTAGTTTTCTCCCAGTCACTGAGGAAAAGATTTGATGAGCATCAGAGTCGACAGGACTTGCAGCAGCAACTAGCAGTAACTTCTTCTTTTTTTGTAGCAGTAACCTTGAGCCAATCTAAAGTTCTTTCTTTAAAGCTCACATTCAACTAAGAGATGTCATATTTTCACCTCAGAGTGATGAAGAATCACCAGTATATCTTGCTGCTGTTCCACATTCAAGACATCCACTCTCAAAGCTGAGCAGCCATTTTATGTAATTCAGATAAAGTTATTTTAACTGTTCTTTCAGAAGCATTTCCACAATCACTTTGTAGCAAGCTTCAAAACAACTGTGCATAAATCATAAGCCAAAAGGATTGTATCCAGTAACCCCACCCTGATCAAGTGGACAAGTCTCTGCTAGCATAGATTCAGCAAAAACTATTTTGCAGGATAACATTACAGACCCTTTCTGGTGTGGAACTATCAGATATCATCACTTTTCTTATAGTTCCCAACAGGGCTTATCCTGCATTTGGTTTTCCCAGACAGGTAAATATGCTTATCCATACTGCATTTAACTTACTTCTACTAATATACAGTAAAGATTTTTCAAGCAAGGGCAATTATCTTTATTGTTCCACTTTCTAATTAGAAGAAGCAGTCAACTAAAGGTCACAAAGGTAAAAAGAGGAGTTCAATATATTATAAATAAGCAAGCATTCAATATAATATACTGAGCTCCATGAAAAAGATTGGATTTATTGGCACCTCTAGAAGATAAGCAAAATCTTACTGACAATATTTGTATTTTTCTGATAATATTTATAGAGTTACATAGAGCTAGATATTTTTCTCTCATTAGAAAGAAGTTAGTTTACTGTAAAAATAAATAAATCCTGTATTGAAAGACCCACTAACTATTTTTGACTGGATAAACTCAGTGACAACAGTAGCACCTTTCATATCTTTGCTAAGCATCACTTGTACAGGACACTTGCAGCTGCTGGTTGAGAAGATCTGACCCCAACTCTTCCTAAAACCTGACTGATCTACCAGTCCCCGAGGTCAGATCCTCACTCTGGTTTTGACAAATTAACTTCCAGAAGGACTGCTGGCATGAGTGTTATAACCATCACATTGCCAGCTCATTCTTTCCTCTCCAGATCTCAATTCATTCCCTATAGAGGGTAATTTTTTCAACAAGATGTCCTGAGAAAAGAACCTTCAACATAAATTATAGACAAATGGGGCCTTCTGTTGATCCACAATAAATGTATAATTTCTCAAGATGTTAAAATAAAGAGATTTAAACTTGGGTTTCCCATATCCCACTGTCTACTGGAGGATGTCATCCATCTGAGAAAGACACCACAACTACTTCCCTCATCATCCATTTTGAACATTTATGTTAAACATATTTGGAGATTCTCTGACTTCTAGACCTTTAGTACCAACTTTTGTAGCTTATCACTTTAGGACCAGATTTGTAAGCTATCTATGCACTTGTCAAATGCCAGAGGGGCAGATTCAAATGTTTTCACTGAAATAGCTATGCACATGCATTATTATATTCTATTTCTAGATGCCTCAAGTGTTCTGTTCACTCAGGCTTTAAATTCAGTTTTCTCAGCAAAGCACAAAATTTTCAGTCAGAGAAACAATAACCAGTTTCAGCAGAAGTCACAGAACAACTGTATCAGTTTAGATGTGAAACAGGAAACTTCTACACTCTATTGTGAATGTCTTCCTGAAGGTTGAAACAAGATTTTCATACCTTAATAGTTACTGTTCTTTGAGTTTTTCAGATCTCACTGAAAAATAAATGCACTTGCTATTTGCACCTCATTTAAGTATCATAATGAAACTTTTCCCAGCTGGAAGCATTTTAGGCTGCAAGAGTTACGCAAGACCAAGGGATTTTTTAGAGAAGCTTGAGAATTATATATATAAAAGGTTTAGGATACAAGTTTATCTTATAGAAACTACTACTGTTTATATACATACATACATACATACATACATAGATCCTGGTCATAGTGGAATAAATTTATATGGATCAACAGAACTATAATTTAAAGCTACAAACACTTTGTAGAACGAGTTTCACCAACTAGAGTAAGTTTATAACACAGTATTTTGGCTGGGGAGAAGTTATTTCACCAAGAACAGCATCCATCCTCCTAATCTCTGGCACTGATTTTGAGGGTTAGTTAAAATTTCAAATCTATTTTTGAGATCTCTGTACTGTATTACCAGGGGTTGATATCTGCCCATAATAACAGAAAATTTCATCTGGAAAGTTCTTTTGCATCAACAGATCTGCCAGCTCTGCAGCAACACATGAAATGTAAGGTATTTATCATTTCCTCTGCTCTCTCAACATATTACAAGAAAGAGCAGAAATTAAACCACATTACCTGAAACTGTCAATTGAAATAAAGAAAAATGGTGTCTTTCAAAAATAAGGAGGAAGCTTATAAATTAAGGAAGAACTATTACAGAACCAAACTTGATACAGAAATTCATTTCAACTTACTACCTGTTCAGTTTCAAAGCCCTATGAAAACAGAAGAATTTAAATAAAACTTCTTAATTCTGTAACTCCTACATATATTAAATACATTTAACCTGTCTAACCAGTTACTCAACCACGTCCAAATTTTGTTCATCAGCACAGCACAAATAAGACAATAGTTTCGTTTTACATGCTGCCACGTACAGTATTGTGCAACCAACCAGTAAAATGTTTCTGCACCAGGAAAACAAAGAAACATTTATTTAACAAAAAAAAACCCAACAAAAAGTGCAAAGCAGCAAGAGAACAATAAAACAGACTTTTTTTTTTCCTGCATTATCTTGCTGCCAAAGGCACTCACACATGCAGACAAGCTGACCATGTATGTCCACCCCTCTGCTGGAAATTATGCAAGAAGCTCTCCAATCTAGTTCTTACCTGTTGAAGCATTTCTTCTGTAGCATTCAGTTTCAACTGATGCCCCTCAAGACAAATTTCCAAGTCCCGGATTTTCTCTCCTTGAGCTTCTACCTGGTCTGTCAGAACACTCACCTGTAATTAGAGAAGAGAAGCACAATGCTACCCAACTGACTGTAAATAAGTTTCAGTTACCTTACACAATTAACATCCAAATGCACTTTTTAACAGCAAGTCCTCTTTTCAAGCCCTCAATGGTTTAATATTCTCATGCAGCACAGCAGGTTGTGCTATCAGGACAGGAGATGTCTCAGTCTTACCTATATTCTGCTTTAACCCCGCCCTCCAAACCCCCTCCCCCTTCCCTGATTATTTTAATATAAAAAGGAAAGAGCATTTCTAGAAGAGATGACACTATATGTACCTACAGGTAGTGTGGGGGAAAGTGTGAGAAGTTAGAAAGCACCAAAGAACACAGGACATCAAAAACAGTTTGTGGGATTGAGGCATGCGTTGCCATTTCAGGTTCTGTTGGAATTTCACTCCCTAAAAGGGATAAACAATAAAACTGTTCAATTAGAAACCATCCAATTCCTTGACTTCTTACAAGAACAGAAAACCAGCTTACCTATCAATAATGTGTTCTGAAGTTATAAAGTACGTAATGAGTAAAAGGCATGTTTTAGCAGCAGCAATGTTCTAGTCCAAGAAAAATTCCCAGGCTTTGCAAGCCAAAACATGAAAGGAGAAGAAGCGAGATGCAATGAATCCCAGGAAAAGAAATAATAAGCAAAACTGGTAAAGAACTGTGGGAATGCTGGTACAGAACCAATGAGTGTGCAGCAAGAAAAGCCCAGCAGTGTTAACTTAAGGCTTGCAAAGCTGTAAAAACTACATTCAGAAAAACATTGAAAAGACATGGAAAAAACCCCAATATTAATTCCTGTGTTAAGCAGCACATACAGTCTATATATTTGGGTTTACTGTTTGTTTATATTAAAACCCTGATTATAAAAATATTATCAAAAAACCCAAACCCAACAACAACAAAATCATAAAAACATCCAAAAAACAAGGTGTTTAAATTGAATTAAATGGGTTAACAGAAACTTGTCTTTGCTCTCACATCCAGCCCTGCAAGTT
>JANHGL010006881.1:49250-89978 GCA_024611195.1 Ceyx melanurus
ATATATATATATATATATATAAAAATATATATATAAAGGTATGTGACGTGGAAGTGCAACTTCAGATGTGTCTGCTACACAGCATGTCTAAAACTCAATCAGTGAGAGCTGAGGTAACTCCAGTGAAGCTGCAGAGGGAGGGACTGGGTGATGTGTATGTGTTTTACCTGCAAACATAATGGCAAGCACGCCTGGGAAAGGAACACTGGATTAAAAAAAAAATAATTTTTTTTTGCCTTTCAAGTATTTGGCTGTAGGGTAGAGTACCGATGAATGCAGGATGAGAGAGGATATGAAGGAGTGGGTGGAGGCAGATGGCAGAGGGACACATCCAAGCTGGGGCAGGGGGAAAAATCCCCACAATGTAATCTGTTGCTTGTCTACTTTTGTTTTGCTCCCATGAAATGACTAATGGATTCAAACCTCCCTATGAGGTCAGAAAACAAGAAGGAACAAACTGAGTCCTCTCCATCAGCCTGATTATGATTCCAGAGCTACCTAATGGGTTGGGTTAGGTTCCAACTAGCAGTGCAACCTGTAAGGAAAATTCTGTATGTTAAATCTGACCTGAAAGGAATTTACTAAAACCTTAGCAGCTGTAGAAGCATGTGTTGGATACTCCAGCAGTCAGGCTGAGAGGTACATTAGCTGCTTTGAGCTCACATTTTCCCCTCTGCTCAGGATCACATCTGCCAGACTCTTCAGGGAATCAGCAGGCTGCACACAGAGCATAACCCCAGCGTGTGCTGTGCTGGCAGGGCACCTGGCCTTAGCAGGGCAACACCCACAGCAGGCAGCCCATAGAGAAGATATTTCCTGTAAATCCCTATAAAATTGAGGCACAGTGAACAATTAGCTAAAAAATTAAGCGTTGTAAGGGTTTAAAACATCTTTGTGAATGAAAAACAACCCAACCAAACATGAGACAGTATGTTAACTCCTATCCATGGGCACTCTGCTCTTAAGAGGTACCCCAGATGCTTCAGCATCTCCAGTTTCACAGTGCACTGTTTGACTCAGCCTTGGTGAACAGGGACAGTGGGCACTGCCTGTGCCTGCTACAAGGTGACTTATGATGGTTCTGCTGCAGTCTCAGCCTCACACTCCCACCAGCTAACAGCTACAGCCCACAGTCACTGGCACAACTTAACATGAGCTACGGAACAGGGGGGCTCTGTTTCCCATCACTTTCTCACCCTTCATGCCAATGGTCACACCCAGGAGCCAGGCTTGTCCCAGCAGACTCCCTCCAGGCCAGTGCAACCTCAGCATGGGACTTAACTGTGTGACTTGTATTCCTGCCTAGACAGAATGTGTAGAATTGCTGTAAACCAGGCTCTAACCCCAGCTCCAGCTTGGCACCTTTTATTGCTGTTGTTGTTGATGTTCATTTACCAGACTGAGATTCTCATCTACCTTCTTTTTTTGCCTAGGGTTTTTGGAGTTCTCCTGCAGCACTGTGCAGTGGAATAGAAAAATGCATAAATATTGACTAAGTCTCTTGATTTGATGGGGGCGTGATGAGGATAAAAGGCAAGAGACAATTTCTACATCTGATTTTACTACACTCCTTTTCAGAAAAGCTATATACATGTCTCCAAATCATGTCATTAAAAAAAAACCCCTTTATTTTTGAATCTTACTGGCTGCATTCTATGGAGACCTATTTGTGTGGATGAAGAAATACTGAAAATCAGCACAACAGACAAAAAAAGCACATACTGCTCAAGCAGTAGCCTGAAATAGTTGTCAGGAACTTAAAAGCACTGGAAACTCATGGTCCACAAAATCCACAAAAGCTGACATTTTGAATACCAAGGCTCTGTCAAATCTGTCCAAGCCCACCAGCAGCCATAAGCATCACCAACCAGCTGCACAGCATGAAGAACATCCAAGATGAGATGTCAATGTGCGCTGCCAAAGACAACGGGTGGTCAAACAACAGAGATCTTTGGGGACAAAGCCCCAGGTGCATCAGACCCCCTTCTGTCCAGAGCTGGGTTCAGCCTCCTGGCTGATGCTCCAGTTCTAAGCTGCTCATGTGAGCCAGTGAACAGCACAAGAAGTGAAGGCACCATGTGAAAAGCTCTCTGCTTTAACAAAATCATGACAGTGCAGTTAATAACCACCTCTGTAATAAAAGCTACTTGAATAAGGATCACTTGTGATGTTGTCTCCCCTCATCCAATTCCCTCTCAGAAAAAAAAAAGGAATTCGCATCAAATACTTCAATTCCCTGTTTTTATTTATTATTTCCCCTTGCTCTAAATTTGGTAATAGAAATTTTAGTTTAACAGTAAGTAAAAAAATCCCTCCAAGCCTAAGCTGATGTCTCACAATCCCTTTCTTGTTTATTTAACAACAGCAGTGAGAATTCTGCTCAGTAAATTAACGCAAGTGTGAACAGAATATGCAGGATAAAACATGCTTACAGAAACTAGCAACTGAAAACAGGGAGAATACCTACCTGGTATAGTTAACTTTTGCTTTCTATAAACATATATGTTTATAATATACTTTTGTAAGCATAAAAAGAAAGGCTGTGCAAAGAATACCCAGCTTCAATTTTAAAAAGTATGTACAGTTTTCTAAGAATGAAAACGTCCAGAAAAATGTTAATAAAGGTGTTTGGGTTTTTTTTAATTTTAGTTTGCACATGTGTTTTCTCCAGGAGGAAAACTTACATGGGATAGCAGATCTGTTGGAAGAATGCTTGGCACACTCAGCAATGGGAAACCTGGAAGAGCTTAGCTGTGGATATTACTGTCTGATCTTCTTTTTACCCCTCTCCCTCCCCCTTTTTTTGATGATGTAAACCAACTTTGACACACCATACATACAAGCAGGAAAAATAGCTGTTCTATCTACTTGCTAGTCTTCCAGTTCATTAAAAACAGTGGCACACACAACGTAGAAAACTCTACAACCTAGCAAGCCTACAACAAGAACCACTACCACACCACTGTCTTGGAATTCCACATTAATTTTTACTCCCTCTTACTGCTGGTTCCTCTCCTTTCCCAAGTCACCCCACGATGAAATCAATCGGATGGATCATATCAATTATGAATTAATTTCTGATTATATAGCAGTTACATTTGGTGACCTGTTTTCAGCAACTACTCTGTCACTTCAGCTTTTATTCACTGAATATCAATTCTGTTGACAACGTTTTTGTTTAAGACATACCTGCAGTATGAGGGACTCTTTATCACCTTCTAATCGTGCCAATCTTTCTTGGTAAGTTTCATTATTAGATGAATGATGATTCGCCTGTGACTGGGGGGGAAAAAATAGTGCTATGAGAATTTTTACAGCTACTATTAAAATTTTAAGTAATAGTTAATAATAAATTATATATATATAGACATCTATTGGGTTTTCTACTACAAAAAAACACCATGCAAAATGTGTCTACAGACCAAACCTAATTGTTTCATATAGTTTAAACCTTTTAAATGTACTTTTTTCTAGCTGTACTTTTAATACTTTCTCATTCCCAGCTATTCCAGTCTAGGAATAGATTTGATATTTACTAGCACGTTATCATTTCATTGGGAAATACCATTTTACCAAGACAAAAACCATTTAGTTTGAAATACCTAGTCTAAACAGTCTTTTAGCAAAGTCAATCTATTTATATTATCAAATGATTATCAAAAACTACTATAGCTACATAATCACTTCTGGCTTTCTAAATGTCTCTAAGGAGCAAGATCTTTAAAACCTTTTCCTAACAAATATGTCCCATTTCCTCTGGATTTTAATGCTCCAGAGAGAAATGACACAATTATAATAAAATCTGCAGATTATATAAAAAACAAAAAGCAAACCAATGAACAAAAAGAACCACCCAAAAAAACCCCAAAAACAAACCAGTATAAAAGAGTGTCAGAACTTCATCCTGCATACAAAAAACATTGTGCAACTGTGGGAACAGAGCTGTTTGCTTCGAGCGTGGAAGGTAACACAAGCCCTGAGCAGTCCAGTGCCCAGCTCCCTTTCAGGCAGCACATTTCTGATGGGAAATACAACACTCTGGAGGGCTTCTCAGCTAACACAAGAATCCAACTCCACCGAGTTCCTTTCAGCTACACAGGTCTGCAGCTGACTACTCATTTAGAGTTACTTGTGCAGTGGTACCAATAGAATCTTCCCCAACTGTCCTTTATTTTTTCAAGTAAAAAAGGATATATATTTTTTTTTTTTTAATATTAAACATATTCACAGGTGCTTGATCTGCACTGAGGTCTAGGGGCCCAGCTGTAAAACAGATTATGAAAATAGACATGGTAATAATGAATGCAAATTGAGAAATCAAATATTTATCCAATCAGAAGACAATTTTCAAGCCATGAAGCGCTGAACTAGATACAAGTGTGACGTCTTTATGAGCTGAGAGCAACTGAGCACCCTTGTGTCTGATAGTTCAGCTATGCATGCTCAGTCAGCCATTCTGCCTGGGATGTTATGCCACCCAAAAAGCAGTCTTATACTGTACTTTAAAAGAGTCTTTAGCCATGGCAGCTCCATTTCCCTTAGGCTTAAAACTCCATTACATGCCATGGATCAGTTTTTTCAATGGAGAGCCGACAGGCCTTCCCCAGTGTCTCTGGGTCACACATCCCCAACCCATCACGAACGCAAAACAGAGTTCAACATTCAGTAAAAACAGGAATCAAGAATTAGTTCAACATCACATCACAAATAAGATATTCTACACTCACATTTCTCAAACGTATAGCCTCTGATGATGTCTGATATGCTGAATGACTGTGAAATATCCTCTGCTGGAAGGCCAATACTCAATACCCATAAAACCTAGTGAATCACACCCATGTGAAGAGAAAGGGGAGAAGAACAAAACCATCAGCCCTGCCGGCAGGTCAGCCAGAGAGTGCTCTGATAAGTACAGTAGACAGAAAATGACCTGCTAACTAAAAGGGGCTGACTGACAGACAGCAGTTGGTGAAGACTTGGGAGATCTTCATGGCACACATGAAGAGGAGATGAAACAATGTAATCTGAAGCTGTGGATGGCTGGAGTGCATTCTGCATTGGTGGAAGCCAGCACTGAGCAGGGACAGTCAGATACCACACGTAACAGCGCTGACTGAACGTAGGATTGTAGCACTAAAGTCACAAGACTCCAGGCAACTCGAGTTGGTGTAAGAGCTCACAAACAATCAACACTAGGCTTGTGTTACCACATGACCAAAAGGCTGAATCACCAAGACTTTTCCATGAAGATGTTATTCAAGAAGATGCAGCCTTAAAGACTAAAAATCATTACTTTTTCTCCACTAATAATAAGCACGTTAGTTATATTTTGTATAATAAAAGAATGAGAGAAAAAGAGAGAGAGCATAAAACACATCAAAAAGCTTATGATAAAACATGATAAGGCAAGGTGGTTTAAACTACATTGATGGCAGAACCACTGCAGATGAAAATAGCATTATAGCCTGTGTTATACTCTCCATCAAGATTTTGGATACAGTTTAATGCCCAGCAGACTGCATAAGATATTAACACAAAATGCTTCCTGAAACAATTCCAAAGCAACTGTTTCTCCCAGTTCAAGAAAAATGTAAGAAGAACAAGACCTCCTCACAAAAAAAAAGTTAAAAACCAACCAACCAACCAACCAAAGAAAACAAAACAAAAAAACCCCAAACAAAACAAAAACACCCTACAACCAAACAAACAAAAAGAAGCTTTTGCATTCCATTACCTGCTCCAAATGTCTTTTCTGGAACTAGCTCTTTTCTCTAACCTAGACATAATACTGATAGCTGTTGGAAACTTTACTAAGTATCACTTACATGATCCAGTCATTCCAGAGACCTTTTCCAAGAAAAAGGCTTAAATATTCCTCCAGAATACATCACACACACACACAAAAAATCAGACTTCAGAATAAGAAACAACTGCTTTGATTTACAGTGGGTATAATCAGCAAAAATACAAAAGGGTATGGCAGGAAAGGGAAGAAATGTTTGATGGACTCAGCTATCTTACTTGTGAATAGCTGGTAAGCTTGGAATGTTATTTCTTCTTGTATGTTATTTTAATAGGAAACCATTCAGAATGCAGCTGATTGTCAGAACAGAATGGCAACCCCTGTCTGGTGCTGCTGTACAGATGTTCTGTCACAACTTCTAGCTGAGTCCTGAGAGGCTGTGAAAGTAAAAACCTTTAAAGCAAGTACCTATGCAAGAAAATAAAATTGAATGCAGGCAAGTTTATGTTCTCCTCATGAGTGCTGTTTTGGTCTCAGCTCAAAGAATCTCCAACACAACTAACTTTAAAACACCAACGTGG
The DNA here is from genome assembly GCA_024611195.1 of Ceyx melanurus. Classification (NCBI taxonomy): domain Eukaryota; kingdom Metazoa; phylum Chordata; class Aves; order Coraciiformes; family Alcedinidae; genus Ceyx; species Ceyx melanurus. Next base: position 55,575 of record JANHGL010006881.1, read on the forward strand.
GAAGTCGCTCAGCAATCTGTCACCCAGAAATATGTCTCTAACACCATGGATCTTGTATTGGCCTTGGGAGAGGGAAGGAGCTGGGAAAAGAAATCTGGCAGCCAGAGTGGTGATTTGTGAGCCACTGTTAGAAGACAGGTTATGTCATAACTCCCCTCTCTTCTTACTCAGTCACTTGAATCACCTTCAGTCCCACTAACAACTGAATAAGGTGCCTGTGGCAACTCTAATATTTGCATTAATGGGAAAGATTAGGGACATGATTGATGTTTTTTTCTTGCAACTTAGAAGATGAAAACCAGGAGTATGGCCAGCAGAGGATAACAAGTCAGTTCTCCCACAGACTACCAACAGCACACCAAGCACAGCATTATATTTCAATACAAGAAAATATACACTACATGTTTTCCAGACTATTTGCAGTTGATCATACTGAAAAGAGGAGAGACTTTCCATCTCTTTAGTATGCTTTTGGGTCAGCTGATTTGATGCTATTGTGTAATGAGGCAGTTGTTATTGTGCAGTGATGAGCGAGTAGCCCACACAGTAAATATTTTTATTTTGGCACCTGGCTATGGATGAGATACAACCTGAATCTCATGTCTACCTCAGGCCCACACCCACCTGAGTAGGTACATTCACTCAGTGTACTTGAGGTGGAGGAGAAGGCCAGAACATGATTTCTGCTCCTGTAATTCTTGCCTTTCATCTGAAGGCAATTAAATCAACAATGGGATTTTCTATCTGCTATTGTTACTGGTCCTTGTTGGTTAAGCGAAAGTGGCAGACACCTTGAAAAAGCTAACAGCATATATTCTGAAATAAAGAAGACAGACAGGTAAAAAAATCTGAGTTCTTAAAATAAAATAATTTTGATCAAACATTTATATTTTATCTGGCTATTTTTTCCTAATAGTAGTACCTATTTTTTCTCTTAGACACTTAAGTTACTTAAAGGCGACAGCCTTACAGAAGTTATAAGATTCACTCTCAATATCATAACCTTAAAGTCTATAGTGTTGCATTTGATCACTCCACCTCTTCCTAGTAGAGGTTATGAAAAGCATCTGAAAGAAAGGGAAAAAAAAAAAAAAAAAGCACAGGATTAATATATACCTATTTCAGGTCAGCCAGCAGCTCCGAGCCACAAAGATTTCAAAAGTTAAGGACTGCTTTAGGAAACTATAAGTCATCATATCAAGCCTCCACTTGACTGGAAGGCATCTCTCAGAGTAAGAAAGTTTCCAGAGGCAAGAGATCTTTCATTTTGCTTCACTCCATCCACTGCAGTTCAAACACCTCAGTTAATTGAGCGTCCTCAGCCTGTAACACTGTCTGCAGTAAAAGGCAGCACTTACTCTGGTTTGTGGTTACACCTCCATGCTGAGGTACCAAAGCAGGGGCTGTGCCATTTCAACTGCAACACCGTGTTCCAATTAAGGCCAGATGGCAAGGTAAGAATAGAGCAACAGGACAACAGATGAAAATGTATGTGAACCCTCCAAACCAAAGAAACACTGCTTAAAATGAGACACTTCCAGCTTCAGGCTGTAGGGGGTGACGTGGGTTCCTGAGATTGACATAGACATTTTTAGCAGTGATAGAATTAAGTCTGGGCTCTATAAAAGAATCCAACAGCAGTCATCTGCAAAATGCTTCCCACAAACTGCTCCCCAGCTACTCCCTGAGAATCATGGTGTGGCCCTGGCTACAGTGTTAGATGAGCAATGTGTGTGCATGAGAAATCTTCCCCATCCAAGACTGGTGAGAGATGTAGCTCCCTGAATTCCCATGACCTCCTTAGCTGTGCTTTTTGCTTTATTACTACTAAGGTATCCTTGAATATCTGCATTATTCCAAACTCTTGGAACACTGTATGACACCGGGGCAGTGCTGTGTGCCTATGTCAGGTACTCAGCTTCCCAGCCAGCCTACACTACTAACAGGTCTGAAATTGCCATTAGTGTCACATGCCATGAAGTACAGTATAGCTGTCCCCATTGCAGACATTTGTCTTTCTGATATTAGATAAGAGATTCTCAGAGGAAGTCCTTTCTCTTGTGAGAAATACTACTGCAGACTAACAATTTTTATTACTAGCAAAAGGCAGAAATAAATAAGTAAAATGGAGAAAAAACAGTCAACAATGGAAAACACCTTAACTGTGCCTCATATATAACTGACACAAGGCTAAACTGCTTTTTGGCTCCATAGATCTGCTCTCCACTCTACCCATACCTATGACCATTCTTGGCACAGCATTTTCACAGGTTATTTCAACATCAAGAACGTCCAATAGGAAAAGCTAAAGATGCCAGATTTAAGTTTAAGCTAAATATTCCTTTGTCCCTGTTGCTGTTGCATGATGCTACCACACACGTTGTTACAGAACTACTGCTTAAAACCAGATCCTCCATTCTAAGCATCTGAAAACAACAGCACTTGTCAAGTTTGCCTGCCTGGATCTTGTGATTTTTTGTATTTGTTTGTTGACTTACCACAGCCTGATCCACAAATACCACACCAGTCCAGCTTAGCCAGCCACTGCAACACCAGAACTGCCCCCAGTCTCTGATTTCTCCTAATGCTGCAGGTTTATGGCAGCCTGCTGCAGTTAACTCTGATAAATGCCATTTGTTACTCTGGAGGGTTCTCTTGCTTTCATAATCAGTCAGAGAGTAACTGATTGCAGGGCCTGAAATCTTTCTATGCTAACACAGTCAGCGGCAGACAAATAACATTAGGGTTCTTGAACATGAGGATTAAACAAGAACCTTAGATTGTCTCAACTTTAAAAATCACTTGTCAGGGGAATTTGGGAGCAGACTGCTTAAATTCTCTTATGAGCACCGCAAGAGGATTTTCAGTTCCCACCCCCCACATGTGCTCACCCCCTCAAAGCACTTGCAAGAAAACCCAGCAGTATTGATATTCTCCTTTACATACCTTGCACAAAAGGATATAACTTGCAACACCCGTAACAGCACGATTCATTTCTGTAAAAGCCTGTGCCTCATTTGAACACATTCTCCTTTCTGAACACAGGACTCAAAAAGCATCCTGAAGACAGGGCAAGAGACTCAACTGAAAGTATTTCTTGAGCCCTCTCTCACTATGTGATTGCCCTCGGTGTATCCCTGCTGACAGCACACCTCAGCCTTTTGTTAGGCAGAAAATCTGCACCAGGAAGCAGGGGTGGCAGACGTACCACATTTCAAAAACAAATTAACATGTGAGCTCAAAACCAGCAGTTCTTTTGCTTTAAGCACATTAACAGTATAATGTTACCAACAGCTATTTCCTGTTGTCACTATCCCACTCACTCCCACTGAATCCCCTCCCCATCCACACTCCAGAAAACTTTCCAGAACCTGATGTAAATATTTTGTAATTTAACTTAAAGAGTCAAGCTTTTAATACAAGTTACATTTAACATGAATATTTTATATTTGAGAAACTACCCAAATTGAAGCTCCTAAACACATTTCACTCATTTACCTACACTTTGTTTATATGGCCAATAAAAAAACCCAACAGAGTGCATGTTCATATGTAGACATGCACTTTTTAAATTCAGTGCCACACAAAAATGGTGTGCATAGTAAAGTAGACCTAGATTTAAATAGATTAAGTATAATGACAGGGTGTGCTGTTTACATGACACAATTAAATTAATATTGTAATTAAAACCCAGTCTATTGTGAAGGACTTATTCACATTCCATTCAGATTTTTTTTTTTCCAAGCACTGAAAAAATAAATACTTGGAACCTTAAAAAATCTAAAAGCTGACAATTTTTTTGTGATGAGACAATTGCACAAACTTACTTTTTTCCTTTTATAGGAAGATAAAAGCAAAACAACCTCATGCAGTTAATTTGCGTTCAGTTAATTCTGTGTCACAGAATCAGGTTTTTAATAGCACCGTCTTTTTAAAAAAGTGCAATTTTATCAGAGTGATTCACAGCAAAAAAAATACGACCATTTTTATCTAAAACAAGGGCATCCTAAAAGGTCTTACACAGCTACCCCAAAGGAGAATTAAGTGCAGAAGTAGTGTGAATAACCTCATTTTTAAAGCACAACATAGTAAACAACACGTTCTCTTCTTCTGCCGTGCGTTCCCACGCAGGATTTACTTTGTTCCATTTCCGATCTCAGGAAAGCACAAGCACTTGCTATAATCTATGGCCATTTTTTCCAAGTAGTTTGATCCTACAGTTTCATTCTTAAAGACAAAGACAGCTGATTCTCTCCCCCCTCCCTACGCCTCCTCCTCCACCATGAAGTAACGTCTTAATTTCTTATGAAGCAACTTGTTTTCTGTCTGAGGCATTTCCACGAAGCCGAGACCTCTGCCAAAGCTCTGCTAACGTTACAGCTTGCTAGTGTTACAGAGAGAAAAAGCCCAGCAAATCACTTACCCTCTTTAGCCACGTGAAGTGCTTGTAAATATCAATCTCACTATCCATGCTTTGGGCCCATCTCAGCAGTCACATTCCCAGGGTTAAAAGAAACTTTTGGAAGCGAGCGCAGGGCTTTGTTCTACGGGATGGAGCTGGGACTCCTTCCCCTTTCCACCCTCTGCTTCCAAAATCTTCAGCCTGTGTTCAGTTTTTAAGCAGAATCTTCTGCCTCTGTGCCACGGTCTCAGCCCCAACGCTTCTCGCAGATGTATATATAACACACAACTATATAAACTTCAGGCTCTCCCCAAACATCTGGGTTTTTTTAAAGGGCAGATCCATTTGCAACAAGAACAATGCAACTCTCAAAACGTCAAAAAATAGAACTTGCAAAATGATCTTTAAAAAAGGCTCTTTCCAGAATAGTGTAAATCTGAAGAAACTGTTCCCTTTTGGTGTTGAGTAACAAGCTAAAAATGATGAAGCTGTCACTGAGAAACTATTTTCAAGAAATGCTTTCTCTGGGTTTCTGTTTCAAGTGTGGCTGGAACTCATTACCAAGGACCCCCTATTTCCTGTCGCTGTTTGACTCCCTGTTTATTGTAACACTACTCGACCTTCTCTGTTTATTTCGGGCTCAGACTGAACCTAAAAATAAGCCCTGCTCTTTGAATTACTTGCCTGTCTTCTCAAAAGACATTATAAAAGAGGAGACTTCAAGGATGATCCTTAATTATCCCATAAATACTGCTATTGCCAAAGAGGCAATTTTCCATCTTAACAGAAGATGATGACACCCCTTCTAAGATTTTTTTGTCTGTTCCTGCTGGAGCCTCATAGCCTGGCAGCTTTTCAAACCTGCAACCCCAAGATAAATGCCCATGCAAAGCAATGTTCTGGCAAGAAGAGAAGTTGAAAAGCATTGCCTGTTACTGCGGTGTCCTCTAGTGCCTCCACACAGTAGTTATCATCAAATTCTAATTTTTCCCAATAAACTCCAGTTTTCAGTGTTGTATCTCCCACTAGTCAGAAATGGCTTTGGCCTTGAACTGGGCAACTGACTGCTACACACATAAGGACAACTTGGGCAATGCCTATTAAGACCAACACATGAACATCTCACAGGATGAGATCACTAATGATAAAGAACTGAAGCTGTACAATGCCCTGAAAAGCAGTTCAGCAGGGACCTGCCTCACTTAAGGTATCTACCCACATTCCAAACTGTGGAAGATACAAAAAGTATCCCCGCAAGGGATGTGGGCTTTTATTATTTCAACCATTCCAGATCCTTTTGACCCAATGGATGTCTTTTTAAAATCTTTCATAACACAAAGTAAGAGGGAAGGATATAAATTCAGACTTTCAGATTTCTTCATGGATTTATTACTGTTGTTAAAAATCACATGAAAAGAAAAAATATGAAAGGTTTGTAGTAAGCTAGTGCTACAAGTCTTCTCAAGGTGCTAAAATACCTAAAATCACCAGTTAATGTTACAAGAAAAAAAAAAAAAAAAAAGACCTGTCCATTTCCAGAAGTAAACCGTGCTACCACAGGATGGGGTTGCCCAGTACATAGCACATGCTTATTTTATGCTGGTTGTACAAGTTTTTATGCTATCTTAAGGTTGATGAAAGCTGCTATTTCTTGAATAGCTCACACAATCTGGCAAAAGGCTTAATACATGGTCAGTGATTCATTTAAAAAATAAAAAATTAAAATACAAACAAAAGCCAACAGAGTACACTTCTCTGTGCCAAGCAGCCTCTGTCTTGGCTGACAAACAGAAGACTAAATAGAGGCTCCCTTGACATTAAACATGAGCTCCCTATAGTTTAAAGCATTTTTTTTTCCCCCAGAAGCCTAGTTATCTAATTATGGAGAACAGCAAATACATCAAACTTTATCTCAAAACACTGCATATCCCATAGCACTACTACTGCCTCACATTCCACATTTCATCCATTGCAAAACACAAGGCTCCAAGACTCTCATTTCAGGCTCATTTAGGGAAGGAGAAAACATTATCTCTCTGCACATTCAACCATATACAATCTCTTGATAGTTTTGCTTTTAATTTTAAAAAACAACAACAAACAAACAAAATCTATAGGAAAACTGTATTACTCCACTTTTTAGTGCCCCAGTGTAGTGTCTGCAGCTAGGTAAGTATCCATTTCGTCTCTTAAAAGTATTTAAAATTACAAACCTACCTTATTTCTGCCTTGTCATTTTTCCTGGACTTCATGCAAATGCCTCCTGATTCTTTTACAGGCATTCTTCCTGATTCAAAGGTGAACGTGTCTGAATTTTCTGCACCTTATCAGCCATGAATGTTGACAACACACATTCCAGACAGTCACATGCTCACTTTTATCCTGTCACCTGCATGCTGAACTTTACCTCCTGATTGAGCTTTGGTCTTGAAATGTTTCAGACACCAACTGAATGTGTATCAATTACTCTGGATTTGCTTAGAATACTTTTCTGATTCCCTGGAAAATCAGGACAGCTTCTCTGGACAGTGTGAAAATAAGGAAAATACATTGCAATCTGTATTTTAAATTATTTATTTATTGGTATTTTTAGGAAATCCACATCTGTGTGTAATTCTTCTCTAAACACTAACTGGGCCTTTTTAGTCCAGAGAGGAGAAGACTGAGAATTTAATTAAAGTCTATAAATACATATGGTGTCAGGCAGGCAGGGACAGCCTTTGTGCACTTGTGCCCTGTGATAGGATGAGGGACAATGGATTCAAGCTTGAACATGGCAAGTTCCACCTCAAGGGAGTGGAATCATAGAATCATTAAGGTTTTAAAAGACCTTTAAGGTCATCAAGTCTGACCATAAAGGTGACAGAGAAGAAGTTATTTAGCCTCCATCAGGTCCAGGTTCCTGGAGCACAGCACCTCTCTTCAGGAGTAACTTCTAGTTAATTTTGATTTCAAAACCCATTAGTCTCTGAAAACACTGAAAGAACATGCACTTGGCTTTACAGGCCAAGAACTGAAATAACCAGCTGAGTATGGACATGAAGCAAAAAATTTACTCATTCCCACTAATTACTATTAATTTTTCCTACAGCCATTACTCAGTGTTCTTCCCAATGCTAGCATTTGGGATCCTTTGGAAACAAAGGGATTAGGACCAGGTTTTAAAAGGAAACTTTTCCTCAGCGTGTCAATACACACACCTCTCATTTTTGGGCTGCAGAAAAATGCAAGAGCTTCAGAGTGAACAAAGAGAATTTGAGGATATGCCTGCACAAGCACACTTGTGTAAAAAGAAATGCAGGCCCTTTGTGTAAAAGGCACTGGAGGGAGGAATCCTTTTTACATACAGAGGAATGGCTTCAGAAATCTAGATTAAGCATTTCCAGCAAGATTATTTGGTGTAGTCTTAATCATGACTGTCAGAGAAATATGAAAGTCTTGGAACAAATGAAAAAAAAAAAAAAAAAGCTGTCTATGAACACATTTGCTTTACTTGTGATAAAACAACAAAAACAAAAACTCACACCAAAGAAAACCCACAAAAAACCAACAAATAAATTTCCTGGGAAACAGACTAGAAAGATTGTTGTGTATCTACATGAGCAAATAATCCTTTCACAGCATAGAATGCACTCAATGACTTAATTTGTTGATTCAAACCTGGATTTCAGACAGACTTAGATTCCCCTGGTCCTGAGTCAGCGTGAGTGACCCTCACCCATTCTGCATGTTCAGGTCAGGGAGGAGGCAACAGCTCAAATGGGTGGTGACATCTGCAGAGTCTCCCACCTGCAGGCTGTATGGTATTGCAGATCTCTGGCACTACTATGTCCTTTCTGGGTATTGCTCAAGGAATAACCATCTCTCTTACTCAGCTTGCATAAAGACTGCAGCATTAACATCTGGAGTCTCTTCTGGAGACTTTCCAGACCTGTCCGGATGCATTTCTGAGTGATCTCCCTAGTTCTGTCCTGCTCTGGCAGGGGGAGTTGGACTCAATGATTTTCAGAGTCCCTTCCAACCCCTACCATTCTGTGATACAGCTCCATCATAACACCCAAGAGTCGAGTCTCACAGTCAGATCTACCAGCAGATAAATATACTGGCTTTAACTTTCATTGCTTAGAAATCATTCTCTCCTCACTCAGCTGTTGCTGAAAAATTCTACTGATACTTCTACAAAAGCAGGGTTTTGAATCCATGGCAGTGCCCAGGGCTGCAGTCATTTCTGTCTCTGCCTTGAGGTAACTTACAAACCACAAAATATAACTTGGTGACATTTCATGTCTGAAAATTACCTATGGAATTGAATGAAAACAAGACACTAGTGATTATAGATAACTAGCTGGTCTCATCTCAGAATCTTCCTGACTGATCAGTGATAAGCTAGTGTGCCTCAGAGCTGACCAAAAGGCCAAACTCCAGTCTTATCAAAATACTTGAAGCAATACTGCTTGCAAACAAAATGGAAAAGCTATAAATAACTTACCAGATTGTCTTCAAACCATTCCCGTATACACATTGCTGTGGCCCCTGGAATTTGATTTCTCAAAGCTTCTTTTTCTTGAGGATCCTCCAGCATTTCCAGTGCCATCTTTAGATCTTCAATGAGATGTAAAATTTGAAATGTGCCCAAGTATACTGATGGAGCAGGTGACACAATATCATAACCACCATTGGTGTACTCTGTAGCCGACTTTGTACCTAAAAACGAGTACAATCAGGAGAGATGAGAATGTTATAGAATTCTTTTCCAAGTGACAAATACATGGGTACTACACACTATAACATCTGGACTTCAGAAGCCAATGGGCAAGTACCAGTATTTCAGGCTTAGAAATACTTTAGTCTCTAGATAAATAGCAAACACTGGAGAATTAAAAGTGAGAGGCATGCACAAGCCTATTAAAAAAGAATTCCAACTTCGAAAACTTTTGCAAGGTCGGTTAACTAATAAATGCCAAAACCTTGCAACAAACCACCTGCAATTTTCCACCATTACCATGAGATGTCACTAACTTCTCAGCTACGCAGGGGCAGAGCAGCATTAAGCAAAGTAAGAAAGATACCTAGAAAACTCAGACAAAATTAGATCATGATACCAGATCAAGAAAAATGTGTCTTTTAGCAGGTTTAAAACCTTCCCTTAGAGGAAAAAAAATCCCAAAATTCTGCAGTCAGAATGACTAATGAAACTTTGATGGCTCTCTAAATTCCAACGAGCTCTCTAAATTCCAGCAGTACCCTCCTGCCAGCCCTTCAGCACCAACATTATTTTCTCAAGATCAATATGAATAGGAGCAAATGTAACTCACCTGTTGGAAGAATCATAATACAATACAAATTCTAATATATCAATCTTTTTTGTCTTTAATACCCTGTTTCAATAAGATGCACAGTAAAATCAGCTGTCTTTTCTCATTCCTGAATTTCAGCTCTTGAGTTCCTTTCTTTAAGAGCTGATCAGATGAAAACAGTTCCTCTACTTTTTACAGTTTTTCTTTACAATTATTTTCCTCCTGTATGTAGTAGATTGTGCTCATGCCTTCATTCCTGTAGTCTTTGGCATAAGAAATCACATTGTCCCGTCCCCCATCCCACTGCCCTGTATTTAACTTAATGGAAGATTTTTTTAATAGACTTGTCATTATTTGTATGATACTCCTCTCAATCCTTCTGTTTTGTAACACTTTCCAGCTGTATGTTGGATCCACACAGCATACAGTGCTCATTAGAACAATGTATCATGGATCTGTACAAGGGGATTATAATAATCTCCATACTATTCTTTTTACTCCTGTGTTTAAAATAATTTACTTCTTAGCTATGAAAGAACAGAAATCTTCACTGGGCTTTTGAATATTATTTGCTAAGACTTCTTTTTTTCCTGAGAAGATTTATCTAATTTGAAACCCAGATGTAGAAGTGATTAAGATTTTCTTCTTGAATGCTCACTGCTTCACATTAATCAATTTTAGTTTGCTTCTATTTTTTATCTACCGTGATTTGGACATTACAAACTGTGCTTGAACCCAGTGATTCATTTTGCATATAGCCTGACATACCCATAATACCTAAATCCAACTGACACTCTAGGTCCCAGTAGACTGAAATGCCTTCTGCGCCTAGATTAGCTTTAGCAAAAATGCTAATAGATCGTTTAATCCTAACACTGCTTCCCTTCTCAATCAGTTTTGACCCAAGGCAATACTTTGTCTCTTATTTTGCAAATGCTTAAACTTTACTCAAAGCTTCTGGGAAAATTCTAGATAATATTAACCAGGTTTTTTTTCAAACACTGCTTTAATGACACAAAGAATTCTATCAGATTCAGTTAGCTTTGGAAAAAAAAAATAAAAAATTGTGTGGTTTTACTTCTACTCCACGATGTACATGGATTTGTGTGTGACTGTTTTAAACAATGCAAAACCATCCCTAGAGATTGCTAAAGTTTTGCAATGCTGAGAAGTTATTCTAATTTTTTTTTTTTAAAGAAACACAAAATGAAGTAGTGAAAATAAGAGTCTTTTCAAACAGAGAATATTCCCTGCTAGGTCCTGTTGACTTCTGCTGCTTATGAGTTTATTTTAATACCTCAAGTGTGAGATCTCATCTTCATTTCTGGCCAAGACCAGGGCCAGGATAAGGTTTCTTCAATATCCGGTGCCACAAAGACTGCTACACAAGAGACCTTCACCTTGTAAACCAACCTTGTCTTCCTGAATTATTGCCTTTTGAGAAGGGGATCAGCTAACTGTTTTGCTGCATTTGAGTATTCTAACCACTAAAATATATTTTCTTGTGTATTTCTATACACTCAGCTACTTATGCCAGCTTGTTTCCACTTCTGTGCTTCCTAAAGCAGATTAATATTAAATTCCAAATAGTGTAAGAGACATTTGGATTAACATAACCTCTTAAATCTTTTCATTTCATAGAATCATAGAATCATTTAACCCAGGTTAGCTCACTACTTACTTTCCAAAAGATCTATGCACACAAACTGAAATCTGACATTGTCTTTTCTAAGTAACATTGATGCCACTTTTAAATATCTGGCTTCCAAAGTTACTGTGATGTTAGGACTTCAATTCCATGGTTATTTTTTCCTTCCTGATGCTTAGCAAGTACTTTTCACACCACAGAAGAAGACAGGATCCAAAGCTATTTCGGAATCAGCTTTGGTAAGAACACCTTCTATGAACTGACAATTTAAAGGTGGAATGGGAAAAACAGAGCATTCTGCTATAGGATACTTCATGTCATTTGTATGAATAATTTTATAGAGACAAGAGAGAAACAAAAATCCCCACAAACCAAATAAACTGCACCAACTTTCAGGCCCACAAGCAATACTTCAGGTGTGGAATGAATGCCATAATCTTTAAGCTAATTACAGATTTAAAGCAATTGTTCATTAGTTCAGTTAATTATACAAGGCAGTTAGTTCATGCAGTCAAATATACAGCCATACCATTCATAGCACTGTAACTTTCTTGAGGACACTATAGGTGACATCTTCCCTCAGCAGTCTAAATGCCTCACTACATACCACATCTTTCCTTCACCCTTAGATTATCATGGCTACATCATTACTGGTAATGTGTTTACCTTCTCCAGGAAATCATTTTAAATTCTGTAGGAAAATGCAATGACAGTGAAATTCACCCATTATGACAGGTCTTTATTGGATCTGCCTCTATCAGAACACTATGAATAAAACATATACACACTCAAACCTGGCAAGCAAAAGACCCATTGCCCTTTAAGAAATCCAGTTATGTAAAGGTAAAAATTGTCAAGTGCTGGAGCACAGGCAGGGCCAGACAGGAATTAATTCTATGTTATGTGATTTCCTGAGACTAGGCATACTCCATATGCATGCTCCTGTTATCCCAGGCTCCTGGGCTGCCTGTTCAGAATGGCAGGACTCTACAGCAACCTCCAAGTCTCATATTTTGCAAAGCAATAGATGATCATTCCTCAGAACTCTCAAGAACTGAGTCCATGTGTAAGGCACATGTACTCTTTCTATAGCTGTAGTCTAATGCAAGTCTGAAGGACAGCCCTGTACTGTGTAGGGACATATGGAAGGCAGCAATGTGTTTTTACTGGGTAAGAACATCAGCTTGATGTCTAGTGATTGAGACAATGTCAATTTAAGAATTTTCAGGGCATTTTCTTACTGTTCCATTTCCTGACTCAGGTTTTCTCAGTTTAAGTTTGCATGAAATAAGAAATGAAAAAGAAGAAGAAATAAAAAAAGAAGAATTTCAGAAAAACAAAATATTTTTTAATTCATTGCTAACAAAAAGAGAGATGCAACAAATTAAAATCAAAGACAACCTTATGGAAAACTCACATTCCCTGAACTGCCCAGTAACACACAAAATCTGGTGTATCTTACAACTTAACCCATGACTGGGAATTAATTTTGACCATAAAACCTACAGGATTTTAAACATAAGAAATATACTCCACAATTTTCTTAAGTAATAAGAGTAAAAACAGACAGCACAGCATTTGTTTGCTTGCACAAATCAAGATGTCATGATCTTACAAGTGAACTGTCTGTTCCATTAAACCTTGAAAGGAAAAACGTCTATTTGATTAATACCAACTACAATTAAAGGAAGGAAGTAGGGATTGAAAAGCTTGTGTTAATTCATAATTATGAATCTTTCAACTGAAGTTATTATCCATAAAATGAATTATTTAAAAAAGTTCAAGATTTGTATTTAGACAAAAAGCTGGAACTGGTGAGAGCAGACTGTACCTGTGTCTGAGCACATCAGAAAAAAAAAAAATCCCAATTACTATACCCTTCTCAGGGTACATTCTGAGATGTGCTGAAGATTGTAACTTTCAGCAATCAAAATTCTACTGATTTCAAGTGACTGGGATCACAAATGTAAAACAAGTGCTTTGCTTTACTGGACAGTGGTCAAAAGTACTCAAGAGAAGTTAGAATGCAATGAGTAACCCTCCGATGAGTAACCCTCCTAGTCTGGACCAGGAGCTACCAAGAACATGACCTTTCACACCTCCCCATCAAAGGCACATGTACAGTTCTCCTCTCTGAAAGGACTGGTAAACTGGTTTGCTGGGAGTTGCAACTGTGGTGCCTTTTATTATCCTGGCTGAAACACAAAATGAATGTAACAACCAATGCACTTTATAGTAGGCAAAGAAATGTAGAAATGCAGAGTTCAACTCAGCATTTTAATTCAGAAAGCTTCTTGGTTTACTGCTTAAATTCAAATGAATCACAGGTTTGCTTCTCTTGTTTGCTTTCATTGTTGTTTCTTTGCTATTAAGTAGGATATATTGCTCACCAGATATACAAGAACACACCCTACAAAACAGAAGCATGTAGGAGGAAATAGATTTTTTTCTTTGCATTAGTTTAAACCTTTACATCATCGTGCTGCAAAGCACATCGTCTTAGCACCAGACAGAAAGAATCTGGATCTCCGTGATCAATGGAAAAAAAGGGATGCTGTAGTGTAAACAGAGCACTACATGCTACCATTACCAACAATATATTTGTGTCTAGCTTTATTATAGATAGTTGAAGTGTGGAAGAAAATGATTCAAGCATGAGAATTTTATGGATAGTCAGAAAAAAAAAAAAAGTGACATTTCAAACTCTTGTAAAAAAGACTAATTTTTTAGAGCCTTGAGCAAGTCAGTCTTCCTATGCCTCTTTTTTTTCAGCAATAAACAGGAAACCTGGAGTATCTTTTGTCATTATGTTTATATAACACTCAATACCATGGTTTCCTAGTGTACACTGGAACAGAATGAATCATAAACATCCACCTTTAGAGGAGTAGGAAAGAAAGGAAGGAAAAAAGAAAACCAAAGCCCAAACACAGTGGAAGGAGGGCATTCCAAGCAGCTCATTTCTGGCTTCTACAGAGACAGTGGCTCAAGGAGGTTAAACGCTGCTGCACCTGCACGTTTGGTAGAAAGAATAAAAGCAATTAAAAACAAAAACAAAACAGAAAAAAAAGAGAACAAATTTCAAGTCACACATTTCCTACCCACTCACCAAGCAAGCACATTTTTAGTTCAAAGTTCCTTGGCTTCAGAGAAGTGTTCCCTTTAGGCAAATCTGTAACTCTTCAGAAAACAGCACTTGTGGTGGTTTGCAAAAGTAAGTTACTGAACAGAAGAAGCAAGCAGAAAGCTTTGCCAGTTGGAAAAGCCACTCTCCTCAGTTTATATTCTATACAGTCATCCATCACACAATGCTCATCACTCTTGGCAGTAGATACTGTTTCTCCCCTCTCACTTTTCCTTCCATCTTAACTTCTGAACCCCTACATTCATGCTTGCTATCTCAAACTTTTTGCCCTAAAACTGGCTGAGTTTAGGAAAAAAAAAATACACAGCTTGGACATTAGTGGTTAGAAAGATGTTTTCCTAAAACTGCTGACACCTTTAGTCCAGAAAACAGAAAAAACCAACCCCAACAAAAGTTCCACAACAAAACCCAAAAGCCACATCTATGCAAGAATGTGTAAGAACGACACGGCAAGAATGACTTTCTAGAAAGCTGAAATACACAAGGGTAGCATTTTTGGTATCTGGCCAACTGTGTTTAGAACAAAATTATAAGATACATGTTGTCTGGCCTTTTAGTCGATCATTATACTGCTAGAAAACCTCCCTTTATTTTTTACCTGAGTTTTCGCTCAATGAGCATTAGGTTGTCCAAGTTCTTCCTCTCTCCTTCACACCTACAAAGTGTAATTTTCTTTGAAGAGCAAGTCTCTTTTTCTCTTGAGGATAGCCTTGAAAATGAGAATTTATGTAAACTAGTAGCAAAATGTGGACGGGACATAACTCAATCTCCTTGCTCCTAAGCCTTCTATCAAAGGAGTGAAGAGGTAGCTTACACAATCCTTTCTTCTAAAGCTGTAATGCAAAATACAGCACAAATCGTGTGTTTTGAATCATAGCTCACATTAACTCTCCTTAAATCTCTGTGTTTAGATCTTTAACTACAAGGAACAGTAACTGTTAAACTGGATTAGCAGGAAGCCTTAGGAAAAAATTTCCAAGCCTAGAAACATTAATGACCACATTCAGATGAAAGTTTCACACAGCTCAGATGATTTTCAGCTGAGCTTTATTTACAACCACACATGGAATCTTTGTGACAAGTTTCAAGAACTGACTGTAATTTCTTATGCAAATTATTTATGCAATTATTCAACCTTTTTATTTTTACATGCTTAGTCTCTAAACTGTGATGTGCAGTCCATTAGGTATTGTATCCACAACTGCAAAAGATGTCTCCTATCCAGAAACACAAGCTAAGCTGCCTTACAGCTGGTGAAAAAAAGGAAGATGCAGCTATGACGGAGATCTGAGGCCAAGTCTCCATCACACAAGATAAACACGATCAACACATTGTATTGAAGGCAAGGAAGAGCAAATAGCTGCACCAATTTACCACCCACAAACCTTTTTTTTTTTTTTATTTACAAAGAAAAAAAAAGTGCAATTAGAGCCAGTGAAACCAGTAGTCTAACTAAAACAGTGTCATGAAACTACAAATACACATTTTTAGTACAAAATCTGTAATTGCTTTTAATAAGCAGCAGTAAGCTAATGGTCACATGAATAACATTTCAGAAAAAAAAAAAAAGACTCTCTGAAAGCATAAAGTACGAGCATTCAGTTTGTGAGGAAATAAAGGCATTTTACCCTATTTTGATTTTTAAAAATACTCAGATGTTTCATTGCCTTAAAGTAGAAAATTGAGAAGCTATGATTCTGAGTTTAAAGAAATTCCATGCTTGATAAAACTTGTTTTCATTTATATCTTAGAAATCTGTTCAGTAGCAAGTTAAACAACAGAATGACTCACAGACAGAAACAGAGCACATCTCAGAAACCACAAAAGAACCTTTGTGTTTCAGATTTTCAATCCTATGGGGTTATGGTCATCATGGTTTAACTGCCTTTTTTTTTGCTACATGTTATATCTACAGCTATTTTCATTTCTGTTTCTTATATATCCCATTTCAAAACCTGATACAACTGCTATGATGTATGGATTTTGCTGTGCATGAGCAAAATGCAGCACTGCATCATTGGTAAATTGATGTAGGTGTGTAAGTCAGAGCTATTTTAGTTGGTTTATACTGACGGAACTGTTAATTTGTAGTCAGAAAGAAAGAATTTAAAGCAACAAACATTTCTCCATTTTTAATTAATTTTATCTCTTATTTTCAAGAAAATTTCTAATGTTCTATTGGAAAGGCAGGAACACATGCAAAGGAAGTTAAAGACCCATTTGATCAGGAAATCACCGACTTGGACCTTCAGGTACAACTTTGTCTTACAAAAAGAAACCAGCACACATTTATTTTTGTGAAAGCTCATTTGGTGTTTATAGGAAACAAGTTCTTAATGCTTTCAGCTCTACTATAAGATTTTTGTAATACAGAGGAAATCCATTAGTACCAGAACAAGATTCAGAGTCTTCACTCTAGTGTTCAGCCCCCCACTATCTGTGAGAAAATATGCTTAAGATAGGAAGAGTATGGGAGGCATGTTCTGGGACAGTAGCTGAAATAACTATAATGACCTCTTGCAAGGTTAAGCACTCAAAATTGAGGAAATTCCAAACTCCAGGTTGCTCTGGCAACCTTGAGTAAGGAATGAGTAGACAATGCTGCATACGCATAAGCAACATGCAAGCTGCTATGATTTTCACATGCTTCTCACCCACGGATCAAAACTGCACCTGAACAGTTCTGCAAGGTCTTAACTTGAAAGCTACAGCATCTGTAAAGCCCCTAAAAACTACAGGATCAAGTGGCTGTAATGGTTATTCAAGGGTGTGCACAGTTTGTGAGGCCATGTCTTTCTTGGACATTAAACCTAAAAGAGAGACCACAGACAGCTGACATGAAAAATTAGGGATTAAATAAATACACTGTGAGCTGCTTTATTTTTAATTTTAAAAATACTTGAAATTGTTCTAAGTCTGTTGTGGACAACATTAAGGAACTAACTAACTATCTGTTCCAAAGTCAAGTATCTGAAGCTAAATGTCAGCACCTAACAACCTTTAAGAAGTGTTATAATTTGTAGTTCAACAGTTAGCTTTATAAACTCTAAATATTTGTGTTAAGACCATTTTTTTTCATAGTAAAATTATGATAGGGTAGAACAATAAAGGAAAAGAAGAAAAACCACCCAAATACAACACTCCCCCAGCCCCCCCAAACAGTTCTGCTTAAAATTCTGGCAAATAGATCACATGAAGAAAGCATATTAAACTTGAATTAAACTCTTACTCACCTCTTATGTTTAATTTCCTCTAAAGGCCTCTCTTTCAACAAGGGTGTGGGAAGTGGTTTGGTTTGTAGCAATTGCTTTCAGTAGAAAACAAGCATTCTGCCACCTCAAGAGAAGGGAATTTAAACATGCCTGCTTCTTGGACAACTTCCTGGATAAACTTTTAATTGCTTGTATTTTCTAATCTTTCAGTATAATGCTGAAATATCAGCACACACCCATGTGATAACATATTTAATTCCCTCCTTATTTTACAGTAAGCAAAAATCGCAGGAGCTCTTGTTAAGAGGAATAATTACTCGGTGAATTTGAAGAGACTGAAGCTGCAGACAACTATAATATTGTGACAGGAGCGTGGCCATTATTCACAAAAGGAAATAATGGATTTCTAGATTGTTGATAAAAAGAGAAGCAGTTTGATATCAAAGTAAACTAAAAAATATTTTAATTCATTGGGATATATTGTGAAGAAAATATAATCAAAATCTATAGTCTTATAAGGAAAGGCATTTTAAGAAATGTATACAAACTGAGTAAAAGGGAAAGCAACAACTCCAGGAAAGCAATGCCAAAGTCAGGGACCCCCAATAAAGAATTCATAGAGAGATCTGACATATGGGTGCTTTCTTTAGTGCAAGCCTCTGTTTGGAGTGCAAGTCATTGCAGCTAATGGAGAAGTCATGTTCACAGACAATCACATTAGCCCTTTTTGCTATTTTAGTCGAATAAGGCTAATCATTTAGTATTCCTAATTTATATAGCTATGAGGGTGGGTTATCAGCACAGACGTACTGAAGCATAAAAGACTTGGGAGCACTGACCTATCTGTCGAATTTGATCAAGCCCAATGAAATTCAATTTGTTAATCTTGCTCCACAATCCTACCCTCATGCACTCTAATACATTTTGTATTGCACTGAGATGCAGAGTCTCCAGTGAGACTTTATTTGGAATAATCAGAATCATGCATGAGCTACGTTAACATTTGGAGTAATTGAAGCAACTTGGAAAATCAGAAGGCTAAAAGTAGGACTGCAAATCTGTAAATGTTTGTAACATGTATTTTCATGGCCAGTTCTTACCTTAAAGGACAAGGTCACAATCTAATATTTTAATACCAAATACAGCTAATAAAAGAACTCAGGAGTGTTTTCTCATTCAGCAAATAGAATGCTGGTTTTGCAGGTGTACATATACCCATCTACTTAAAGTTCACAGATTAACCAATCCAAGGCATACATCCCTGGGTCTCTCTCTTCTCTAAAACAGGGATTAATGCTCCTTTTCTGCTTAAAGCAGAGGTTTCTGAGGCAGTCATGAAGTTTAGCCTTAGTCTTTGAATCCAGTGCTGCTGAGAGATATCCATGGAATCTGGATACACTGAACTGAAACAGCACAAGCTCCAAACGGTTGATTTTTTGCTGTTCCAATCTCCTCTAAGAGCAGCTACATTTGCAGGTGGTTTGTCCAATATTTGCATAATCTGGTATCTGTAAATCTGGAGCTAGAAGGCTCTCAGTCCTAAATCTGCAGGTAGAAAAGTCAGTCTTGATTTGTTCCCCAAGAGTCTTCCAGTCCTCCTTCTGCAGGAGTTTCCTATCTTATCTGTTCTCTCACCAGACAGGGCAACAGAACATTCCTGTTTCCAGTCCCTGCTCAAATTGCATACAGAACCTTAATGGATTGAATTAGAGAGAATCAAACCTAAATAATTACTATGTTTCCCAATTTGAGACGAATTGGGATAACAACTGTATCCAACTGTAGGCTCCAGCAGATATATTTAGTCCTTCAACCATAGCAGGACACTCAAGAAAGTTTTGGAGCACACAGAACATTAACTAGAGAAGAACGACCAGAACAAACTTAACCTGGCTTAAAATGTCTTACCTGTTTCTAGTAATGGAAAATTATCAACAAATAAAGGAAAACAACCTTCCCACTCAAATGAACTTTTCCTTTATAACTAAAAATGAGTAAAGGAAAAAGTTATTACCTTTTTTTTGTTTTTGGTACAGGTAGGTAGAACTCTGAAGTCATAGGGAAAGTATTCCATTAACATTAACATTGACTTGACAGATGCACTGTCTGGGAAATATGCTTGTTCTTTTCCCATTAGATATCTATATTAGCCTGTAAGTTTTCCATATTGTACTGAATATCAATGTACATTAGACTAAAAATGTAAATAATGTGAAGTCAAAGTCAACTCGCTTGAAGAGGTGGCAAATTTGCTCATGACTTAACCTGTGCACTGTTAGAACAAACTCTATGTATTACTAGAGTGCCTGAAACTTTTTGTTTTAGAGTTTGGGAACTAACAGCACTACAAAAACTGATGTGAACATTCCATGCAATCTGCTGATTCACATAGAATATTTCTGCCATCATTTGCTTTGCTTCTGTGTCACTGTCTCCACCATGACAGCTACTGAGATAGACGGGTACAAGCAGTGTTGTTGGAAGCCTGCAACTATTTAGTTCTATTCCTTCTTAAGATTAGAACCTAAAAATGTGCTAATGGGCAACCATCTGAAAAAAGAGTGTGGAAAGAAAAAGGATAGTGAAAAAAAAACCCCTGGATTCTGACCTCCATTATTTTTCTAGCATAAAACTGTAAGAAATACTAGATTTTCTTAAGCAGTCAGATCCTGCCATTTAATCAGTGATGCCACAAATTACAAGGCTGGAAAAGAATACCCAATGCTAAATACCTCGTCTTACTCAGAAGTAGCCTCACAACAACCATTTTTCAGAGCTTCTATTAATGAAAACACTACTGAGTAACAATGTTCTCCTTTCAGTGGAAAGATCAGACAGCCTGTAAGACTGCAAAACTTTTTTGAGGGGAACATGAAATGGCACATTCAAATAAAACTAATTTTTTTCTAAATAAAAAATAGCACTGCTCAGATAAGCAAGGTGGTAGAACTCTTAACACATGGTCATTTATTGCTCAGAAGAGGAGATACTGAACAATTTGAGAAGTGTTAGAAGCACAATTTGTTAACAGAAAAGATAGAAGGAGATGAAATCCAAAAGAACGACAAACCTGAAAATCCTCAAAATCACTACAAGTTTTCTAACCCTTTCCTTCAAATGAAAACATACCACAAATTTCTGATAAGTCCTGGAAATAAACTAAATTGTCTAGTCTGGCAGTAAGTTGAAATAGAATATATCCAGCTAACTGGAAGCCTTAGTGAAGACTTTTTTCAATGACACAGTAAATTAAAATGCTAACACATACAATATGTAATGTTACCACATGAATTAGGATGTGCTTAAGTTTCCATATAGTATCAGAGCATAGTAAATCTCTCTTACTTTAATATTGACATCCTTGAGGTGGATTTGTGAGTTTATTTTAAATTTTCTTTACATAACTGTTGAATCAGAGTAATTTGTGTAAGAGGACTTGGCAAATTTAAAACTAAAAACCAACCAACCAAAAAAACAATCAGGAAAACTCAGGAGTGAAAAGGAAAAACATAGTTAATGTCAAAACAGTTTGGTGTAAAAAAAAAAAAAAAAAAGCATAATTATACCTGCAATGATGTCATCCATCTGCTCCAAAGCTGCTTCCAGCATATGACTAGCATCAGAAGCCATCATCTGTGATTTCTTCAGACCTTTAATCTTTCTACTGAAAAGACAGATGAAACCCTGTATTACACTAAGACAGTCTTGATAGAAAAATACACATCATTTTTACCTCATAAATTAAGCTACATAAGAAAAAAAAAAATCTACACTAGCAAAAATACAGCCTAGTAACATGAAAACTACAAAATTGTTCCTATTCTTGAGAAATAATTTGCAATTTCTAAGGATGCCATAATCATTTTTTTTTTGTTTCACAGATTTTACAAGGAAACACATACAAATACACATAGAAACAAAAGCAAACATCTCCAACACCAGAAGCTTGAGATTCCCCTTCCTTCATCCTTAACAAAGGTCTCCTTTGCTTGGTCTCAGCAATTTGAGCCTTCTGCATCGTGGGGAAAACAATGACTAGGTTTCAGTGAAGGAATGACCACATGGTAAAAAAAATTCTTCACCTATAACCAGAACTTTGTCAAAGCTCTGCTTTTAGATTGCTGCCTTAAGAGTAAAGACAATTCTGAAATCATTTTTACTCCTTTCTATTCTCCCATTCAATCTTTCTACCACTTCTTTCATGCCGCTGAAAAGTACCGTTCTTTCTGTTCCAACAGCCAAGATGTCCCAAGTCTGAGGTTTCTGAAGTTATTGCTGCCTCTTCAAACAGGACTGAAGACATTCATGTTACCATCCAGCATTATAGATAAACAAAACCATCCAAAATTAGTCTCTATTTTGGAGCTGGTGTTCCTGGACTCTTAGGCAAATAGCACTCACTATTGTCAACAGATGACATTTCAAAGGGGAAAGAAATTACGCTGTCCATTTCACTGCCTGGGAGAAAATTCTGTCTGAAAGAAGGTCTCTGCACATGCGTTCACTGGTGAGGTATGAAATTTGTGCCCACGCCAGCAATGAACAGGGATCTCCTTACACATAATTTTTGCAGTGCTCTAACATACAAGTCAGAATACTGACAAAGCCTGCAAAGGGTCATTGAAATTTGGTTTATCTTCCACAAAGGCTGCAATTTAGTCTTTTGACATTCAGTCTGAAAATATTTTTGACCTGTGTTCCTCCAGTCATAGTTAAGACACTGGCCAACATGACCAGCTCCATGACTGGTCGCTAAACCGCCCACACTTACTGTCTCGATGGGGGCTGCCTACACTAGAATGTTGCATCAGAACCCAGAGGATAATGTCAGCTGGAAAATGAAAGCATACTCTTTTTTGTTTTGTTTGTTTCAGAAGGCCTATCAGGAAGAAAGAAAAGAAAAAAAGCTGAGTCCAAATTACTGCACCATAAGAAGTGTTAATTCCCAGTAATAAGCCCAGTGGAAAATAATATTT
Organism: Ceyx melanurus; assembly: GCA_024611195.1. Lineage (NCBI taxonomy): Eukaryota > Metazoa > Chordata > Aves > Coraciiformes > Alcedinidae > Ceyx > Ceyx melanurus. The sequence goes on from JANHGL010006881.1 coordinate 78,255, forward strand.
TTACTAACAAGATTTGCTTCTCTTACAAGCTAAGAATTCTGAGACATAGGTTTTTCTCATGGTGTTGTTCATATATACAAACAGAAAGCTATTTGATTAATAACCCCTGTGTTATCAGTAAGATGTGTGTCCTATGTCCATCTAATCAATGTATATAACACCATTATCTAGAGGGACAGATGCAGGAATAAGAGTCAGAAATTACTATGTTTGAATTTGAGTTCAGTCATTTGTAGCTTGTTGTAACAGGTAAGCCATTATTTAACTTCAGCTGGAATTCACCTGAAGAGCAATATGAGAATGCCTTAGAACAAATCTGAAGAAAAATCTTTAATGTCACCCAAGTCAAAGATTAAATATTTGGGTTTGGTCTTTTTTTGTGTGTCAAAATAATACCTTTAAGTATGAACAATACTAAGTAACTGAATTTCACCAAAACGCATCTGACCCAAATATTTAATTTAATGGTATTGGAAAGAACACAAAGTTATGTTAAAAATCTGGAATGTCATTACATAAGCTGATATAGTTAGTATTTCAGCTTACACCTAAGAACTTTACAGACACTCTCTCTGACTCTGCTGCCTCCATTTGTTAGTGTTGATAGATCACTATCTTGTGTTGCCCCATTTCCCTACCAGTAGCTTAGCAGAGATTCTCCACTGCAATGCCCTTCCTTCCCTGCAGTATTTCTCTTAGTTCAAAGCAACCATAACATCAGTAATAATCACCTCAGTGAAAGGAAATCCACCCACAGCAAGTAGCTCCAGAGGTTCCAGGGCTACCTTGCTCCTTCAGCAGATGTGGCCATCAGCCACCTCCTTCAGAAATCTATGGCCAACAGCAGAGCTTTTAATCAAGACAGTAGACTGGCTCAAAATTAGAAGTAAGAAGAGTGAAAAAATGCTAAAAATAGCAGAGTTTCTATTGCTAGATTGCACTGCAATGGTCTTATTTGTGCTGTAAGCTGCTGCTCCATGTGCTTAGAGCAGCTGAAGAAACACGGTTCGAACAAGAAATGCCAGACTCCCACATCATGTAAACATCACATATAGTCCCTGACCACCTGCAGTGAAAAAGGTACAGAAAATACTGATACATTACATTACAAACCTAAAATTTGCTTTATAGTCCTATCTTAATTTAAGACCTTGGCACAAACCAGAAAGTTTTGCTGAAAAATACCACCACAACTAAGTCTTCTATCTCCTCCCAGCCTCCACACTCTTGTTTTCTCACCTGGATCCACTGTGTATTTGCTGCTTAACTGCATTAAACTACAGTAAAACCTGCTAATCAAACCATCATTCATTAATAAAAGCAATGTTCTTTACTCAAGAGAGGTAATGTAATATTACTTGCTTGACATAATTTTCTAGACAGACCTGTTGTTTGTGCTTCAGGCAAGTCTTACTTTCCCAGACACTCCCTTCTTTACAGTTTGACTGTTCCAGGCAATATTATGCAAATAGATCGTTAGATCTCATATGCTTTCAGTTACCATTTCTGATCTAGTCCTTTAAAAGTATCTGCAATTGTGGATGGGTGTTTTTTCATCAATCCCAAGGCATGCCAATCACCTCAAACAGGATTCATCTATTAGCAAGTATTTTAATTTCAGTTCTTTTCACTGTTTTCATTCCTGAGCAATATCAACAGATGCAAAATATCATGACTTATCTAGAATACAGATATATTTAATTTTTTTTTCCCCAGCTTTGGTATGAACTGAACAAAAATTATTTCTAAGATGACAGTAGAAGCTTTAATATTAGAAATTCTAACCTTCAGTATGTATTAGATTAATTTATATACCAGAAAAATACAAGAAAAAAAAAATATACTCACCTTTTCAGGTCTCTAAGTAAAGGATTTACTTTTTTGCCTCATCAGTAAAAATTCCTCACTATTAATAGCCAAAGTTTACTGTTATACAGATGCACGTCTAAATTATTATCATCCCTTCTAAGCCACACTGTCACAGTAACTGAGAGCCCAGCCCACACAGATACTGCAACCCAGCTTCTTGTCATTACCTGAGCAATAAGATCTTCCAGGAAGTGCAGAAAACTGGTCTGAATGCTCTAAATTTATTTTGCTCAGCTAGCTTTACCCTACAGATCCCAATCTGAGATTTGCATTTCAAATAAAATGAAAAATCTCTGGTAGAACTATTAAGCTGAGAGCCAATACGCCTTGCAAATTTCTTAACTTGCTTTGTGTATGTAAAACTATGGCTTACTGTGTCCAAAAAGAACATGATATTTAAGAGACTTACTTGCCATAAGCAAAATATTCTTCAGAATTATGAAAAACCTTAATTAAATGCGAATCTTTCATGGCTGCCTTGAATCAGCAGCTGGACAGAGATAAGGACGTGAACATTTAGGCAGCTCAATCAGATGTTTTTCACCATCAAACATGAAAGTCATAAGCACACGTTTAGATCCTGGCCTTCAGGAGCATGGCAAACCTCCCTCACTCAATCCTGGCCTTCAGGAGCATGGCAAACCTCCCTCACTCAATCCTGGGTATTGAATAACCACCTACAGCTGCTGTGAACAGAGGAATTTCTGATGATCACTAGGATGACTGCCTAAGGAACACTGCTTACACACCATCCTCCAGGACTGTCCAGCCAGAAATCCTATTCATCTGATTATAGTTTCAATTTAATTTATTTGTTAATGCAGACACTACTTGCTCTGTTTTCCCTTCATATGCTTCTTTGGAATAGACAGAAGAGTAAATAGAACCCTTCCTTAATTGATTACCCTTTATATAATAAATAAAAATAGGACTGCAAAGGGTCTTTCTTAAGAATAACTAGAATGGTAATTAAAAAAAAAAAAAAAGTCTTTTCAATTACAAAGTGTAAAGGGTCCACACTGTAGGGGGAGGGAAAAAATATAGATCAACCAAAGTTGAATGAAGACCTGATAGTGAACTACCTCAGGTGTGTGGTAGAAGGACAAGTCAACATATTGTTGGGAGTTCTTACATGAGGGGATATCCTTCAGTGAAACACACACAGTACTAGTACAATACCTCCATGAGGAAAGCAAGCTAAATAAGCTAATTAACAAAGTAAGCTGACCTAACATGCAGGCAGCTGGGTATTAACCTTGCACTGTAAAACTATCATGTTTGTGAGCTGCTGCTAAAAGTTTGTGACAAGCAGCAAGAGTTATGCTGCTTTTAAACATATTATACCAAATAATTTGATTTAAAATATGAAGGGAACTGAATGTAGTTACATTTACTGCATTATGAAGTAGCAAAGTCAAAGCCAAACATCTGTTTTCAAAAATAAACTCATTAGGTTTGCTAATGCGAGTCTGAATTTCAATTTTGGGAGAAGGGAGGGAGAAGCAAAAAAGAAAGCACCCTTAAAAATACTCTAAATGGTGACTGATATTTTATGGTGCTTTAAGAACACAAATCACCTCATAGTAACTCCTCCACAGGACTCAAGGATATTAAGTTACAGTTGCTACTGGTACCATAACCAAATTCCCTGACTCATGTTTGTCTAGAGTCTCATCCTTACCTACAAAAGCTGACGCTGACAGAATGTTTGCATGTGCAAAGTGAAGTTTCTGCAGCTTCTCTCCATAGTAGCTCTACCAACTGTAAGAAGACCTTCATTCCTGCAGCATTGTTCATAAAAGCTTAAAAAAAAGCACTTCATTTAATTTTAAATTGTTCTCAGGTATTTTAAGTTTTCTTTGTCTTACACACAGCATAAAGGGCATTGGTGTCGTTCCCCTAAGTACAAATGAACTCTGCCCTACAGCACAAGACCTTGGCGCCAGTTGAGAGAGATGAGGTGTGTATGATTAACAGAAGTATTCAAATCTACCCTCTGTAAAGATCCTAAACATTCAAACTATACTGCTGGAAAATAAATATTCCTAATCAAGTTTTAAAGAATAACATTAACAGCTCTCAGGGATTTTTCAAATCTCTCTGAACCAAGAACTTCTGAGCCTGGCCATGATAACCCCAAACCCGTTACTTCAGAAAAGCAAATGCAATCAATCCATTCATGGTACAATGGTATTCAGAGGCACGCTGCTTGGCGAGCTGCCCAGCATGGCAGTTTTATCAGTCTCAACTGAGTCGGAACCTCTGCTTCCAAGTACCCAAACACAGGTTTCAAAAGGTTTCCAAAGTGTGCAGGTACTAGTCCTGTTCTTTGCAACTAGTCCCCGGAAAATCAAAAGCTTTGATTAAATTAAAAAAAATCCAACTTCAAGCAATAAACTACAAATGACTGCTGAATCCAAAATTCTAGACCATGAACTTGCTTTGTATCAAATCATTTGCTCTGAACACAAACTCCTCTCCCCATGTTAAAAAAATAATTAAAAATAAAAAATAGCCAGTCTTCTCAGCATGCCTTTTTGCAAGCAGTTTCTTTGGAATGAGAACCAGCTGAGCTTCACAATCTACAAACAAAACTGAAGATGCTACCTAATTAAAATGAAGAACATAAAGCAAAGCAGATTTGTAACCACAATTCTTGAAACAGTTTTCTAATCCCTAGCCTAATCTACAATTACTATGAACTGTTGCATGTGCTGGGTGAAGTACAGTTGAGCAACTACTGTGGAGTATTAAGTATTTTTCGTAACACTACAGCATGTTCTGCAAAGCAGAGCAGAACAGGTCTTTTTCTTGCACAAAAAGCCTGTTGTAACAACTTATTCTTCTAGCAACAATGGTTCAAATATTATTTTCCTTTTGTACAGATGAAATTTTACAGATCTGACCAAAAACTGCACTTTTCGGTTTCACATAAAATTATTACTTTGGATACATTCAGTTTCCTACACTGAAAAATATTTTAATTAAAGAAAACTAATAATTTGTAATATTTATGACTGAGATTTTCAGGTTTAATAGAATTTGTATGAACATCAAAATACTTTGTATAGATACTTTTTATTATAAAAGTATATACTACTTTCAAGAAAACTATTCATTATTTTGAATTTTTTTTTTCAGATATAATGAATGGATTCTTTAGGAGAATGACATATCCTGCTTTCACCAGTATTTTACAGCCAGCCTGTGTTTCTGATCCATGTAAGTAGCTCCACTTTTTTAAAGTTGTTCTTCCCCTCTTGAAACAATTCTTAAGTATTAAAAAAGAGCTTACGACGAATGCTTGACATTATATATATATATATATATATATATGCTTGCATAACACTTGCATAAACACTGTAGCTAGAGGAGGCTCTCTTGTTTGTTAAGTGTGTGTAGGGTTTTTTTTGTTGTTTGGGGTTTTTTAGTAGTAAGTACATAGAATGCACAGTTAATTCTGGTAGCTGGAGTCCATATCTGAGCATCTGGGTTGAAGCTCTTCCCAAAGCTCCCACAGTCTAATGGTTTCTGAAGTTGTTAATGTGTGCCATGAACACATTCATGTTCATCCAGTGACTTGTTTAGCCATTTTTTTCTCCTGGTCTGCTGGGTGACCATAAATCTGCTAGTGAAACTGTTTAGTTGGTAAGGCCAATGGAAGGAGCCCCATGCTTATGTAATTTCTCACTTGTACCCTCACTACAAAGTATACAGAGAGGTTGCAGTCATAAATAAACCAAAGCACAAATTAATGTCTTGGTTTGGACATAAAAAAAATATAACAAAAGTTTTCTGCATGAAAAAATGGAAGTAATATGACCAATACTGAATTTCTGTTAAAAGCTTATGCTATCTGCACTGTGAAGACTTGTATTTAAACCTGAGAACAGTTTTATGAAGTATACAGGAGATATATATAATAATATGCACAGAATAAGTTGCAGAATAATTGAGGTTGGAAGGAACCTCTTTGGATCACTCATTTCTCAAGAGCTTGTTTTTATGAATATATAGGTTACCATTGGCTGGAAACTCACCAAGGCAATGAATGTGTAGAGCAAAGATAATTCAACATAAATTTCACTATGAACTAAAGAATGATAAAAAATTTTTAGTAAAAGACTAGGAAGTCTTATACAAAAAGATTTCAGTACATCCCCTGCCTAATACTGCACACTGCAAATCCCATCCAGGTGGAATGAAAAAACTTCCAAGAATAGTTTGTGCTGGTTTCCTAAAATACCAGATTCACCTCCCCAAGGTCTTAGAGACTTTGTTGGTTTTTTTCTCTGATGTGAAACATTTAGTATCTGACTGGATTATATGCATTAATTTCTCATCTTTACAGCAACAGATTGATAAATCTTCCTGTAATGTCACCAGAATAAATAATTCCAATTCTGCACTATTAAAGCAGATGTTGACAGCTGTACGTACAGCAGTGGAATAAATATATAATTCACTATATTAAAGATAAACTTGGCAAATATTTTTCCGTCTAATTAAGACTTCTGAAATAAACTTTGGGTTTGAAATTTTGCAAATTGGAAACAAAATTCTACTTCTTTGTAGGAACAGTACAGAGAGAAACAAGAAAGCCTTCCCAGATAGGTCACCTCTGAATATGGAGGCCAACCAGGCTTGTTTTCAGAAGAGGATAAAGTAAAACAGCAGTTCCCATAGTGTCAGTGCTTGAAATCCAGACTAGAACTCAGCAGTTTACATTTATCTTTAGCAATCACTGGGACTGGCATACAATCTGTTGATCCTGAAGACTCCAAAGAAATAGCCCATAAGTGAATCACTCTCTGAATATTCATACACACTACATCATCTCTCACAAAAACAAGACTCACAGCATTTGATAAGCACCACTTGTAAAAGAGCCAGGCATTGGACCTTTTTCTTCCATCCAGCGCAGTTTTGTCTGTGAGCATTCAGTTTTATTTCATCCTTCCAGCCCCATTGGAGATTTTGCTGCAGGAAGTGCCTACTGATCTCTCTCCAAATTCACACCTGCTTTAGGAAACTATCACCACCCAGAACCACGCCCCTGGCTGATATGCAAAAGACCTCCCATACAATCAGAAGTTCACTCTGTCATTGCAACTATTGGAAGTCAGGCCCAGCATTTACCATTCCAGGCAGTTGCCTGCCATTATACTAGCTGCTCACCACAAGGTTTCCCATCTTTTCTCTCTCTAAACCACAAAGTGCTTCGTAAAAATGTGGCTATGATATAAACCTAAGAATATATTTTATATATCACATATGCAATGTTGAGAAAAACATTAATGGCTCCCCATTAACTTGATCATCTGGCAGAGAAATAATGTCCTGTCTTGTGCATGTGAAGATACCGAATTTTCCTCTTTGATGAGTATGAAAATATACAGATCTTTCCCTTCCACAGCTTTGGGTTGCAGGTCTTCCAGAAATACTAGTAAGCTACACAATATTCATAACAAACTTGCTTTACAGGTTAGCAAATTAGAGTTTAAAATCCAGGTCATGCTTACAGCTCTTTAAACCACTCCATTGTATCTTGGCAGATGCACAGTATAAACAGAAGATCAATAAACTGACCCATGCTGACAACAGTGCCATAAGGATTTTTTTTGTGTGTTTCAGAAATTAATTATCTTTGTACTTCAACTTATTTGTTCTCTGCATCAATGAACTGCTAAATAAGTGCTATTGGGAAATAGTTTTATAGCAAATAAACACATGAAGATGCAGGGAAACAAGAGGTAACTAATGTTACACAGTCATAAGAGACTTGAAATAAAAACACTGTGCTAAAATATAAGGGCAGTGTGATCTAGCTATTTTAAAATAAGTACCTTTATTTTGTGGCTTAATGTGCATCTATTTAAAAGAATTGTGAAACACTGTAAAGGGGTGGCAGGAAGAAATTTAGGCTGTCACAGTTTATCAAAGACTTGTTATCACCTCATAGCTGATGCTTAGACAAATTTAAAGACCAGATTGCCCAAAAGTGGGAGTTTTAGTTTCCTCAAAGTGGGAGTTCAGCTCCTCAAAGTAACAGAGGAGTGGATAGCATGGAATAGACAAGAGCAAAGAACAAATTTCCCAGTTTTTGAGGGATCAGGTTACTGAAGTGAAATGATTTCATCCTGAACTCTGGTACTGAGCAGGTGTGCCTCCAAGGGCAGCCACTGCCAGCTAAATTTTATTCAGGAGTTTAGGAGAGCTTTTTTAATATCTTAATAAGTTCAATTGACTGAATTCTGAGAACAAGGGGGCAAACTGAGATGATTCATATCTCCAAAGATTTCAATGATGCAATTTTACTAAAAGTGACTTCTTGAAGGTTGGTCTTGATGATCCTAGAGGTCCTTTCCAACCATAACAATTCCATGATTCTGAAGGTTATCTAATGTCCTAAACAATTCTGTCTTGTTGGATTACTATTTCTACACTATTAGGTATTTCTGGAAATGCAGAAAAGCCTTGTCTGTTACAGTATGTTGAAAGCTAATATGTTTCCATTTATACTGAGTGATCATTAGCACAAAACATATTTCCTTATGTCATTTCTCTGCTTTGATAAACACTAAATCCTCTAAATCATACTACGGGCATCTAAATCAAGAAGATGGTTTCATCCTATTGCTGTAAATAGGGGAAAGTGGATTTTTTGCTAACTAGCAAAGGTTTACTGAGGCTCTCTGTATTACCTGTCCTCTGCTGATCTTACCAGGTCAAGGCCCTCATTTGTTGAGCTGAAAGGCTCAAACAAATCCTTAGCTGTGGGGAAAGTGAACTAAGCTTCCAGTCTGGCTCTGAATAGTCTTCTAATAGTGAAAGTAGAGCTCAGCACAAGAGCTTTAGACATCAGAAAGATGCCTACAGGAGACAAGTTTGGTAAACAAGGGCTAGAAGCAGAGCTGCACATGGAAAGAAAAAGAGGGGGTCACTTCGTTCTTTCATTTTTCACTCTTTTGCACTCGTAACACATTCCACCTCTGCCTATCCCCCTTGTTTGCTGACCCAAACAAAGGTCTTCACTTACTCTTTTCCATCTATTCACTTCCCAGCCTCCATTCAAACACACTCTACCACGTTCAGTCAATTCATGATGCCTTAGAGCCTGCACAGACAGTCCAGAGTCACAGAACGACTTGGTCTGACAGAAGCATGAGAGAAGAAACCAGGAGAATTGATTCAAGAACCTGGAAAACACTTCTCTAGTCTATACCTACACTGCTACATTCCCTTTGTTTATATGCACTGATTACTTTTCCACACTTCAGATACCACTTTAACGAAGATAAAGTCAGATCAGACACAGTAGGAGTGAGGGGATGATAGTGCTTAATATTGCACCTCTATTTATTCCTCAGTTTCCTTCCTGTCTTCCCTGCTTCTTGCATAGCTCTCAATCAGATGAGGTTGCTGGAGTGAAATCAAGACAGTAGCAGCAGCAGTGTCATCTGCCACCATTCCTCCAATTCCTCAGCCTACTGTGACAGGTGATGAAAGCAGCAAGGGAACACGGAACCAGGGAACAATGCTCCCAGCCCAATTCCCACCCTGCTTCAGCCACACAGATGAACCAGTTTCTGCCCCCTCCCTTTAACTGAGAGCCTTCCACGGGGCAGAGATCCAGACATAGGATTGTTACATGTTTTGCCAAAATACTCGATTATTACCTAGCTTAGGTTAAAAAGTTTTCAGAAGTGATACTAGTATTAGCTCAGAACAGTTACAGGCCTATCATGCGCATCTACAGCAGATACAAACAACAGCAGTCACTGGCAAGATTTGTCTTGAGCCATCTCAGCGTCACTCTTGCTGCTGGGGACTTGAAATGATTTCACATATTACAAATTTTAATATAACTTTTTTACATGTTATTTTTTCTTTAATATTCTGGTACCAAGATATACTTGTCCTGAAGACAAACTTAAGGCTTAGTTCTCTCTCTGCTCTAACTTATACTGGGTTTCCTTTATTTCCAATTAGAACTATAAGCAAAACAAATAAAACCAACACATATTTGCTTCACTTTGTCCCAAATTGTTCTTTCACTCTCGTGGTATACTGAGTTCTATTCCAAGCATTTCTCCATTAAGAAGACACAAGGAAATGTAAAGCTGAATTGTGTTTAGCCAAGTTCCTATGGCAGATCCAAGTCAAAGTCAGGAACATAAGCAAAGGAATACAGTAATTCTGGAAAGCTGAAATTCAGCCTGCCTTCCTTCCTCTCCCATCTACTCTTTCCACATTTCCACACAAGTTCCAGAATTAAGCCTTTCACATATACAGTTTCAGAATTAAGCCCAGCACCTGTTCACATCTTTCCGTTTTAACAAAAAACAACAGCAAAACAAAACCCCAAACAGAAATAACAACAAACAAACAAAACCCCTTCAAAAACAATCAAACCACCAAAACAAAACCCAGAAAAATTCCCCTCACTGTGCCCCCCACTGCCCAGACCCTGCAGGTAAAAACCTGAAGTTGCAGAAGACTTTATGACTATGGAAATACAATGTGCTGTGCATGCAAATCTCCAACGCACATACTGCCCTTCATCTATATACAGTCAGATCTGCAGTCGCTGACCTAGCAAATTAATACAGAACATCTGATTTTGCCCCGCGCAAAACTGAACGAGTGATCCCACACAAAGGGGTGCGATTCCTCATCCTTCTTGGAGCCGTTAAAGGGAAGGGATTTTGATCATAGTAACACAGTAACACGAGCGCTCAACTATGAAACTCGAGATCCCTTGACATCTCCTCATGCTCTTACCTCCCTTTATCTCTGTGCTGGTAAAACAGCCCGTAACAGGCAGCTTCATCTCCCAGCTGCTCTTATCTGAACATCCTTCTAACTCTCCGATCTCCCGCACATACCTCTTTTCTGAATTAAGTCGGGGGGCGAACGCGCCCCTCAAGAGAGCCCGCCCGCGACTGCAGCTCCCTCCTCACTGACAGCAGAGCTTCTGAGCGACTGGCTTCTGTCAATAGAGCGGTTTATTTACTGAGCTGCTAGTTGAACTCAAGTTTCAAAGCTTTGTTGGCTGCGAGGATCAATATTTAACTTACAGGAGCCGCGTATATTTAAAAGTCTTCTCAACAGAACGGAGACCTTAAGCGCCAGGGTGAGAGCGCAGAGAGAAGCAACAGGCGCTGCGATCACACCCGCAGGGCGATGCCCGAGGGAGCCCCTCGAAGAGCCGCAGAGCCCGCCAAGCCCGCTGACCCGCGCCGCCCGACAGTGCCCTCGGCCGAGCGGCCGCAGCTCGGCCCGGCGCTCCGCCACCTCACAGCCGAGCCCGTGCCAAGGGCACGCCCCGAGAGTCCGGGTAGTGGCGCAAACCCTTCCCCCGCCGAGGCAGGGCCCTTTCGCCGAGCACCCTCCCGCGCCGCCCGCCGTCGAGGACTCACCTGTGCGGCGGTAGCCGCGCCGGCTCCGTTCTAGGCCGCGCTCCGCTCTCTGGACCGCGCTCCGCTCCCCGGCCGGGCTCCGCTCTAGGGCGGGCTCGCGCCGCCAGGTGCGCCGCGCGGCCGGTGCGTGCCCCTGACGCCCCTGACGCACCGCTGGGGCCTCGCGCCATTGGCCGCGGAGATGGGACCCACGTGACAGCGAGCCCCGCGCCGTAGGGGGGCGCGCGCGGGCAGGTGCGAAGGGGCCGCTTCCCGCCTCTAGAGCCGGTTCCCCACTCTGGGGACATTTTCCCCCCTCAGGGGCTGTTTTCTCCCCTCAGGGGCCGGTTCCCCCCTCTGGGCCTGGTTCCCGCCTCTGGGGCCGGTTCCCCCCCTCTGGGGCCGCTTTCCCCCCCTCTGGGGCCGCTTTCCCCCCCTCTGGGGCCGCTTTCCC